>PITA01021695.1:0-12035 GCA_004023965.1 Spilogale gracilis | reverse complement strand
TCTTTTTCTCTTCAATCTCCTGTTGAGTTTGTAGGTGTTTTGACTGGTTTGGTAACTATCTAGCTGAACTCCTGGGACCTGATGATATCTAGGTCTCGTACTCCTCCCCCCATCTTGCTTCTCCCCTATATTTGTGCATTCTTTGGGTAAATTCCTAGTAGTGAAATTGCTGAATCATAAGGTAGTTCTATTTTTAATTTTAAGGAACCTCCATACTGTTTTCCAGAGTAGCTGCACCAGTTTGCATTTCCACTAACAGTGCAAGAGGGTTCCGTTTCTTAGCATCTTCTCCAGTACCTATAATTTCTTCTTTTACTGATTTTATTTATTTTAAAGTTTTAATTTTAATTCCAGTTAGCTAATACACAGTGTAATATTAGTTTCAGATGTATCCTTTAATGATTCAGCACTTATATACAACACCTGGTACTCATCACAAGTACACTCCTTAATCCCCATCACCTATTTAACCCATCCCCCATTCACCTCCCTCTTGGTAACCATCAGTTTATTTTCTATAGTTACATCTGTTTCTTGTTTTTCCTCACTCTCTTTTCTCCTTTGTTCATCTGTTTTTAAAATTCTGCATATGAGTGAAATCATATGGTATTTGTCTTTGACTTATTTTGTTTAATATACACTAGCTTTATTCATGTAGTTGCAAATGTCAAAATCTTTCTTTTTTATGGCTGAATATTTCAGTACATATATTTCCATCATTTGGCTGTTGTCAGTAATGCTGCTGTAACTATTGGGGTGCATGTATCCCATTGAATTAGTATTTTTATATTCTTTGGGAAAATACATAGTAGTATAATTGTTGGATCATGGAGTTATTCTACTTTTAACTTTTTGAGGAACCTCCATACTTTTTTCAGAGTGGCTATACCACTTTGAATTCCCACCAACAGTGCAGGAGGGTTGCCTTTTCTACACATCCTTGAAAACACCTGTTGCTTGTGTTGCTGATTTTAGCCTTTCTTCTAAGTGTGAGGTGTGATATCTCAGTGTAGTTTTGATTTGGATCTCCATGATGAGTGCTGCTGTGCAGCTTTTCATGTGTCTGTGGCTAACTGAATGTCTTCTTTGGAAAAATGTCAATTCGAGTCTTCTGCCCATTTCTTAAAATTATGTTATGTTAGTCACCATACTGTGCATCATTAGTTTTTGATGTAGTGTTCCATGATTCATTGCTTGCATATAATACCCAGAGTTCCATGCAATACATGCCTTCCTTAATAGCTATCACTGGGGTAACCCATTCCCCCCATTCCCCAAAACTCTCAGTTTGTTTCTCAGAACCCACAGTCTCTCATGGTTCCTTTTCCCCTTCTTATACCCTCCCCTTCATTTTTCCCTTCCTTCTCCTAATGTCCTCCATGATATAACTTGGTTCACAAATAAGTGAAACCATATGATAATTGGCTTTCTCTGCTTGACTTATTTCACTCAGCATAATCACCTCTGTTTCCATCCATGTTGATGCAAAATTTGGGTATTCATCCTTTCTGATGGCTGAGTAATATTCCATTGTGTATATGGACCACATCTTGTTTATCTTTGATCCATTGAAGGGCTTCTCAGCTTTTTCCAGTTTGGCTTTGTGGATATTGCTGCTGTGAACATTGGGGAGGGGTATATGGCCTTTTTTTCACTACATCTGTATCCTTGGGGTAAATACCTGGTAGTTTATTTATAGGATAGCTCTATTTTTAATTTTTTGAGGAACCTCCACACTGTTTTCCAAAGTGGCTGTACCAAATTGCATTCCCATTAACAATGTAAGAGGGTTATGCTTTCTCCACATCCTCATCAACAGCGTTGATGTTGGTGTTTCCTGTCTTGTTAAATTTTACTATTCTAATTGGTGTAAGGGGGTATCTCATTGTGGTTTTGATTTGTATTTCCCTGATGGCTAGTGATGTTGAATATTTTTTCATGTATCTGTTGGTCATTTGTATGTCTTCTTTGGAGAAGTGTCTGTTTATGTCTTCTCCCCATTTCTTGATTGGCTTATTTGTTTTTTGGGTGTTGAGTTTTTTGGGTTTGAGAAGTTCTTTATAGATCTTGGATATCAGCCCTTAGTCTGTACTGTCATTTGCAAATATCTTCTCCCATTCCTTGGGTTACCTCTTTGTTCTGTTGACTAGTTCCTTGGCTGTTTTTGCACATTTTTTAAATTGGATTATTCATTTTGAGGAGTTTAGTTTTATAAATTCTTTTTTTGTTATGTTCAGTTAGCCAACATCAGTTTCATAAATTCTTTATACATTTTGGATACTAACCCTTTATCAGATATGTCATTTGAAAATACCTTCTCTCATTCTGTAGGTTGCCTGTTAGTTTTGTTGATTATTTCCTCCCCTGTACAGAAACTTTTTATTTTGATGTAGTCCTAATAGTTTATTTTTGCATTTATTTCCATTGCCTCAGGAGACATATTTAGACATAAATTGCCATAGCTGACGTCAAAGAGGTTACTGTCTGTGTTCTCTAGGACTTTTATGGTGTCATCTCACATTTAGGTCTTTAATCCATTTTGAATTTATTTTTGTGTATGCTGTAAGATAGTAGTCCACTTTCAATCTTTTCCATGTTAATGCTTAGTTTTCCCAATAACATTTGTTGAAGAACCTCTCTTTCCCATTGTATATTCTTTCCTGCTTTGTCAAAGATTAATTAACCATATAGTTGTGGGTTCACTTCTGGGTTTTCTATACTGTTCTGTTGATCTATGTGTCAATTTTTGTGCCAGTATCATATTGTTTTAATCACTTTAGCTTTGTAATATAATTTGAAGTCTGAAATTTCAATGCCTCCAGTTTGCTTTTGTTTTTCAATGTTGCTTTGTCTATTTGAGGTCTTTTATGGTTCCATACAAATTTAGGATTATTTTAGCTCTATGAAAAATGCTGTTGGTATTTTGATAAGGATTGAATTAAATGACAGATTTCTTTTTTTATATGACATTATTGAATAAATTAAGATATTTATTTATTTAATAACAATTTATTTTTTCAGTGTTCCAAGATTCATTGTTTATGCCCCACACCCAGTGCTCCTTGCAATATATGCCCTCAATACTCACCACCGGGCTCACCCGTCCCCCCACCACCCTCCCTTCCAAAAGTCTGTTTGTTTCTCAAGTCCAAAGTCTCTCATGCTTCATATCCCTTTCTAATTTACCCCAGTTCACATTTCTTTTCCTTTTCCCACTGTCCTCCATTTTACTCCTTATGCTCCACAAGTAAGTGAAACCATATGATACTTGATTTTCTCTGCTTGGCTTATTTCACTCAGCATAATCTCCTTCAATGCCATCTATGTTGCTACAAAAGTTGGGTATTCATCCTTTCTAAAGGAGGCATAATATGCCATTGTATATGTGGACCAAATCTTCTTTATCCATTTGTCTGTTGAAGGGCACCCTGGCTCTTTCCACAGTTTGGCGATTGTGGCCATTGCTGCAATGAACATTGGGGTACATATGGCCCTACTTTTCACTACATCTGTATCTTTGGGGTAAATATCCAGTAATGTAATTCCAGGGTCATAGGGTAGCTCTATTTTTAATTTTTTAAGGAATCTCCACACTGTTTCCAAAGCAGCCGACCAACTTGCATTCCCACCAACAGTGTAAGAGGGTTCCCCTTTCTCTGAAGCCTCCCCAGCACTTGTTGTTTCCTGTCCTGTTAATTTTGGCCATTCTGAGTGGTGTAAGGTGGTATCTCAATGTGGTTTTGATTTTAATTTCCTTGATAGCTAGTGATGACAAACATTTTTTCACGTGTCTGTTAGCCATTTGTATGTTTTCTGTGGAGAAGTGTCTGTTCATGTCTCCTGCCCATTTTTTGATGTGATCATCTTTTTTTTTTTGGTTGTTGAGTTTGAGTAGTTCTTTATAGATCTTGGATATCAGCCCTTTGTCTGTAGTGTCATTTGCAAATATCTTCTCCAATTTCATCAGTTGCCTCTTTGTTTTGTTGACTGTTCCCTTTGCTGTAAATGTACAGATTTCTTTTAAAAATTTAAAATATTTGTTGTTCTAATCCATGAACATGGAATGTCTCCATTTCTTTGTGTCATCTTCAATTTCTATCATCAGTGTTTTATAGTTCTTTTGAGCACAGTTCTTTCACCTCTTTCGTTAGATTTATTCCTAGATAGCTTTCTTTTTTTGTTCAATTACAAATGAGATTGATTTCTTTTTAAAAATATTTTATTTATTTGTGTGTGTGTGTGTGTGTGTGTGTGTGAGAGAGAGAGAGAGAGAGAGAGAGAGAGAGAGAGAGAGAGAGAGAGAGGAGAAAGCACAAGCAGGGGGAGTGGCAAGCAGAGTTGAAGAAGGTTCCCTCCTGAGCAAATATCCTGATGTGGGACTTGATTCTAGGACTTGATTCTAAGACCCTGGGATCATGACCTGAGCTGAAGACAGATACTTAACTGACTGAGTCAGCCATGCATCCCAGAATTGATTTCTTGATTTCTTTCTGCTGTTTCATTATTGCTGTATAGAAATACAGCAACTTTGTAATAAAGTTTGAAATAGGCAACACGACGCCCCCAGCTTTGGGTTTTTTTTCCCCAACATTTCTTTAGTAATTTGGTCTTTTCTGGTTCCATATAAATATTAGGATTGTTTGTTCCTGTGCTTTGAAAAATGTTGGTGGAATTTTGATCAGGATGGCATTGAAAGCATAGATTGCTCTGGGCAGTATACACATTTTAACAATGTTTAGTCTTCCAAACCATGAGCATGGAATGCTCTTCCATATTTTTGAGTCTCCTTCAATTTCTTTCATGAGTGTTCTGTAGTTCCTTAAGTACAGATACTTAACTCCTTTGGTTAGTTTTATTCCTAGATATCTTATGGTTTTGGATGCTATAGTAAATGGAATAAATTTCCTGATTTCCCTTTCTATACTTTCGTTGTTAGTATGTAAGAACACAACTTTTTTCTGTGCATTGATTTTGTATCCTGCCACATTACTGAATTGTTATATGAGTTCTAGTAGTTTGGGAGTAGAGTCTTTTGGGTTTTCCATATAAATTATCATGTCATCTGTGAAGAGAGAGAGTTTGACTTCTTCTTTGCCATTTTGAATACCTTTTATTTCTTTTTGTTGTCTGATTACTGTTGCTAGGACTTCTAACCCTATGTTGAACAGTAGTGGTGAGTGTGGACATCCTTGTCTTCTTCCTGATCTCAATGGGAAGGCTGTCAGTTTTTTCCCATTGAGAATGATATTTGCTGTAGGTTTTTCATAGATATATTTTATGAGATTGAGGAATGTTCCTTTTATCTCTATATTTTGTAGAGTTTTCATCAGGAACAGATGCTCTATTTCTTATGCTGTTTTGGAAACGCAAGTTGGTGCAGACACTTTGGAAACAGTGTGAAAATTCCTTAAAAAATTAAAAATAGAGTTACCCTATGACCCTGCAATTGCACTCCCGGGTATTTACCCCAAAGATAGAGATGTGTGAGAAGAAGGGCCATATGTACCCCAATGTTCATTGCAGCAATGGCAACAATCACCAAACTGTGGAAAGAGCCCGGGTTCCCTTCAACAGATGAATGGATTAAGAAGATAAAGATATGGCCCATATATACAATGGAGTATTATGCCTCCATCAGAAGGATAAATACCCAAATTTGTAGCAACATGGACTGAATTGGAGGAGGTTATGCTGAGTGAAATAAGCCAAGCAGAGAAAGTCAAATATCATATAGGATCACTTACTTGTGGAGCATAAGGAGTAATATGGAGGACAGTAGAAGAAGGAAAGGAAATGTGAATTGGGGTAAATCATGGAAGGTAGAACATGAGAGACTTTGGATTCAGAAACAAACAGAGTTTTGGAAGGGAGAACGGTAGGGGGATGGGTGAGCCTGATGGTGCGTATTGAGGGCATGTGTTACATGGAGCACTGGGTGTGGGGCATAAACACTGAATCTTGGAACACTGAAAAAATAAAATAATGTAATAAAATTTTTTAAAAAAGAAGTACAACAGATTTCTGTTGATCCTGTATCTTGCCACCTTACTGATTTGTGCATCAGTTCTAGTAATTTTTATAGATTTTTTTTTGTATAGACTATCATGTCATCTGCAATAGTGAAAGTTTGACTTCTTCCTTGCCAATTTGGATATCTTTTCTTTATTCTTGCTGTCTGATTGCTGTGGCTAGAACTTCCAGTACTGTGTTGAATAAAAGTAGTGAGAGTAGACATCCCTGTTGTATTCATGAACATAGAGGAAAAACTCAGGTTTTCCCCATCTAGGATGATATTAATTATGGGTTCTTCATATATGACCTTTATTATTTTGAGGTATATTCCCTCTATACCTACTTTGAGGTTCTTATCATGTATGGATGTTGTGGTTTGTCAAATGCTTTTCTGTATCTATTGAAATGATCATATAATTTTTATCCTTTCTCTTATTGATGTCATGCATCATATTGATTGATTTTCAATATTGAACCACACTTGCAACCCATGAATAAATCTCACTTGACTGTGGTGAACAATTTTTAAAATATATTTTTGAATTTTATTTGCTGGTATTTTTACATCCATGCTCATCAGGTGTATTGCTCTGTATTTTGTTGAGCATTTTTACATCCATGCTCATCAGGTGTATTGCTCTGTAGTTTTTGTTTGTTTGTTTGTTTTTGTTTTTAGTGAGTCTTTATTTGGTTTTGATATAAGGTAATGCTGGCCTCATAGAATGGGTTTGGAAATTTTAGTTCCTTTTCTGTTTTTTGGAATGTTTTTAGAAGAATAGCTATTAACCTTTCTTTAAATGCTGCTTAGAATTTGTGAAGTCATCTGAACTTTTGTTTATTGGGAATGTTTTGATTACTAATTTAATTTCTTTGCTTTTTATCATTCTGCTCAAGTTTTCTGTTTCTTCTGGTTTCTATTTTGGTGGTTTATATGCTACTAAGAATTTATCCATTTCTTCTGGGTTGTCTGATTTGTTGGCTGTAGTTTATTTTAGAATATTCTCTTATAATTGTATTTCTTTTGTGATGGTTGTTGTTTCTCTTATTTGTGTTTTTATTTATTTTTGTCCCTTTTCTTTTTTATTAGTTCTGGGTAGAAGTTTATCCATTTTATTAATTTTTTCAGGGAACCAGCTCCTGGTTTCTTTGATATGTTTTATTGTTGTTTCAGTTTCTATATCATTTATTTCTGCTCTCATCTTATTATTCCCCCTTTTCTGCTGGCTTTAGGCTTCATTTTTTGTTTATTTCCCTGTTTCTTAAGTATAAAATTAGGTTGTTTATTGGAGATTTTTCTCCTTAATGAAGGCCTGTATTGCTGTATACTTTCCTTTTAGGACAGCTTTTGCTGCATCCCAAAGATTTTGGTCTATTATGGTTTTATTTCTTTATTATTTTATTTTTTCAGTGTTCCAAGATTCATTGTTCATGCTCCACACCCAGTGCTCCATGCAATACGTGCCCTCAGTAACCACCACTAGGCTCTCCCACCACCCCCAAGACCCTCAGTTTGTTTCTGAGTCCAAAGTCTCTCATGTTTTGTTTCACTTCCAGAATTACCCTACTTCCCATTTACTTTCCTTCTCCTACTGTCCTCTATATTACACTTTATGCACCACAAGTATGTGAAACCATGTGATACTTGACTTTCTCTACTTGGCTTATTTCACTCAGTATAATCTCTTCCAATCCAGTCCAAGTTGCTACAAAAGTTGGATATTCATCCTTTCTGATGGAAGCGTAATATTCCATTGTATATATGTACCACATCTTATTTATCCATTCATCTGTTGATGGGCACCTTGGCTCTTTCCACAGTTTGGTGATTGTGACCATTGCTGCAATGAACATTGGGGTACATATGGCCTTTCTTTTCACTACACCTGTATCTTTAGGGTAAACACCCAGTAGTACAATTGCAGGGTCATAGGGTAGCTCTATTTTTAATTTTTTAAGGAATCTCCACACTGTTTTCCTAAGTAGCTATACCAACTTGCATTCCCACCAACAGTGTAAGAGGGTTCCCCTTTCTCTGAAGCCTCTCCAACACTTGTTGTTTCCTGTCTTGTAAATTTTGGCCATTCTGATGGATGGAAGGTGGTATCTCAGTGTGGCTTTGATTTGAATTTCCCTGATAGCTAGTGATGACGAACATTTTTTCATGTGTCTATTAGCCATTTGTATGTCTTCTATGGAGAAGTGCCTCTTCATGTCTCCTGCCCATTTTTTGATGTGTTCATCTTCTTGTTGGATGTTGAGTTTGAGTAGTTCTTTATAGATCTTGGATATCAGCCCTTTGTCTGTAGTGTAATTTGCAAATATCCTCTCCTATTCCGTGGGTTGCCTCTTTGTTTTGTTGACTGTTTCCTTTGCTGTGCAGAAGCTTTTTATTTTGATGTTTTTATATTCATTTGTTTCCACATATTTTTTCTAATTTCTTCTTTGACTTTCTGGCTTACCCATTTATTTTTAAATAGCGTGTTGTTTAACCTTTATGTATTTGTGCTCTTTTCAATTTTTTTCTTATAGTTGTCTTTTAGTTTCATAGTGTTGTGGCCAGAAAAGGTGGATGGTATGAATACAGTCTTTTTGTATTTGTTGAGGGCTGATTTGTGACCTAATATGTGATCTACTCTGGAAAATGTTACATGTGCTATTTAAAAGAATGAGTATTCTACTGTTTTAGGATGGAATAGTCTGAATATGTTCAATCCATCTGGTCCAGTGTGTTATTCAAAGTCATGGTTTCCATTGATTTTCTGTTCGGATGATCTGTCCATTTTATTTAAAGAGAGTGTTAACGTCCCCTGTTATTATTGTATTGTTATTGATCAGGGTTTTTTATGTTTGTTATTAATTATTTTGAATTTGAGTACTCTCATGTTGGATGTGTAAACTTATAATTTACGGTTGTTAGAATCTTGTTGGATTGTCCCTTCTTTGATTACATCATGTCCTTTTTTTGTCTCTTACCACAATCTTTGTGTTAAAATCTAGTTTGTCTGATATAAGTATTGCTACTCTGACTTTCTTTTGACATCCATTTGCATGATGAATGTTTCTTCATCCCCTCACCTCCAATCTGCAGATGTCTTTAGTCTAAAATGGGTCGCTTGGGACGTCTGGGTGGCTCAGTCGTTAAGCATCTGCCTTCAGCTCAGGTCATGATCCCAGAGTCCCGGGACTGAGACCTGCATTAGGCTCCCTGCTTGGCGGGAAGCCTGCTCCTTCTCTCAATCTCCCTGCTTGTGTTCTGTCTTCAGCTGTGTTTCTCTCTTTCAAATAAATAAATAATATCTTAAAATAAATAAAACAAATAAAATAAAATGGGTCTCTTGTAGGAAGCAAATAAATAGGTCTTGTTCTTTTATCCATTCTGACAGCCTATGTCTTTTGATTGGAGATTTTAGTCCATTTGCTTTTCATGCCATTCTATAACATGTTTTGTCAGTGTTTGTGGATATTTTATTTAATCCCTTCTTGTCTTTGTCACTTTTGATCTCTCCTTTCCACTCAAAGAGTCCCCCTTAATATTTGTTGCAGAGCTGGTTTGGTGGTCACAAACTCTTTAGTTTTGTTTGTCTGTGAAATTCTTTAATTCTCCTTCTATTCTGAATGATATCCTTGCTGGATAGACTATTCTTGGCTGCAAATATTTCCCATTCAGCACATTGGATATATCATGGCACTCCCTTCTGGCTTCCTCAGTTTCTGTTGAGAGGTCTGCAGCTAGCTTTATGGGTCTTCCTTGTAAGTTAAGGACTTCTTTTGTCTTGCTTCTTATAAGATTTTTTCTTTATTGCTGTATTTTTCAAATTTAATTACAATATATCTTGTTATTGGCCTGCTTCTTTTTATTTTTATGGGATTTCTCCATGCCTCCTGGATCTGGATGTGTTTTCTTCCCCCAATTAGGGAAGTTTTCAGCTATTATTTCCTCAAATAAATTTTCTGTCCCCTTTTCTCTTCTGGGACTCATATAATAATGAATGTTATTACATTTGATGGAGTCCTTGAGTTCCCTAAGTATATTTTCAGATTCCAAATTCTTCTTTCTCTGTCTTGTTCAGCTTCATTATTTAAGCAAAGGCTCCACAAGAATTAATGCCTACTCTCCTCAAAATATTAAAAAGAAAAAAAGAAAAAGAAACTAAAATTTCCAAATCCATGATTTTGTCCTTTCTTATCACTAATTCATTCCTCTGCTTCTTGCAGCCTGCTGGTCATTGCATCAAGCCTGTTTCCAACCTCATTTATTGCATTCTTCAACTCTGATTGTCTTTAAACTCTTTAATCTCTGTGGTAAGGGTCTTATTGATACCTTCTATTTTTTCTTAAGCCCAGTGAGCATCCTTATGATTGGTGCTTTAAATTTTCCATTAGGCATGTTACTTTTGTCCATTTTTTTCTTAGATTTCTGGCTGTGGCCTTATCTTGTTTTTCCATTTGGGATAAATGTCTTTTTCTTCTCATTTCATCTGAGTCTCTGCTTTTTTCCCTGTGTAGAAAAGCCAGTTATGCCTCCTGATCCTGGAAGTAATGGTCTTAGGAAGAAGAAGTTGTATAGTGTCTAAGGCCTTCAAGGAGTGATTCTGGTTTGTCTTGTGTGCTCTGTACTCTTATGTTTGGCTGCTCTGTCCTTCAGCACAGTCATCTGCAAAGGTCCTTGCCTGCTGTGGGCAGTTTGTTTAGCCTGAATGTGGTCAGTTTAATTAGGTGTGTTGTGGTCTGCTTGTGCAATGGGACCTGACACCACTTGCATGAGAATTGAGGCCCTGCAGAACACTCTCTGGTCAGGAGACATGTTGTGGGTGGTTATTTGTGCTGGAATTGTGTGGGTTGGGCCCAATGCCCTTTGCTGCTTTCCACAGATAGTTCTGTGTTTATGCTGAGGGGTAGGGAAAGGAAGTGGCACCAACCAGCATCTTTGTTCCCAGAGAGGAGTTTCTGTTATGCTGCCTCCCAGGGATGTACTCTGAGGGAATAGTTTCTCTTTTGTGTGCCCGAGGTGTTTTTCATATCACTGTTTCCAGGATGTCTTACCCCTGGGTTTTTTCCTCCCTTCTTTCCAGGAACACCTTCTGGGATCTATTCCAGTCAAGTCTGCTGACCTTTAAAACTCTAGGCTTTATATGCAACTGGTTGCAAGTTCTTGTGAAATATAGTCCCTCTGATTTCCCAGGCCAGTGATTTTGGGTAAATGTTCTTACGTGCATTCCCTTGTATACTCCTTTCTCTCTCACCCTTCTGCAAAACCATGGCTCCCTCACCCTTGATTTGTTTTTCCTTGAAATCATGTCTCTGCACTTCCTACCTCCTTCAGCATGACCTATTCTCCCCCTTTTGTTGTGGTATTTACTGTGTCAGTCTTCAGGTTGATTTCTGGGATATTTAGGATGAGTTGATATTTACCTAGTTGTGTTTGTGGCTAGGGTTCTCTTATTCTGCTTCCATCTTCCCTATCCTCCTTTCTAATTACTTGTATGTGTTGATGTGCTGTGTGTGTGTGTGTGTGTGTGTGTGTGTGTGTGTGTGTGTTTATTAGGAAAAATGTTTCTTTAGCTCCTTTGCCCATTTGTTAACATGGATTATTTGCCTTTTTGCTGTTGATCTGTATAGCTTCTTTATATAGCTTGGATATTAAGCCTGATTCGAATATGTTGTTTGGAAATATTTTCTCCCATTCTATAGGTTGCCTTTTAAATTTACTGATTGTTTCTCTTGCTGAGCAGAGGTCTTCATTTTGATATAGAACTACTTGTTTATTTTAACTTTTGTTGCATGTAGTTTTGGTATCCTACTTAAGAACTCATTGGTCAGACCAATGCCAAGGGGTTTCCCCCTATTTTTTCTTCCAGAAGACTTATGGTTTCAGGTCTTACATTTAAGTCTTTAACCTATTTCAAGTTGATTTTTGTGAGTAGTATAAAATAGGGATGATTTAGTTTCATGCTTTTGCAAATAGATATCCATTTTTTCCACCTATTGAAGAAACTCCTTTTTTTTTTTTTTTTTTTTTTTTT
>PITA01021694.1:6558-32188 GCA_004023965.1 Spilogale gracilis | reverse complement strand
ATGCCTTAGATGAATATGTATCAGCTGCCTGGGAAAAAGAAAGTCCAAAACTTTTTTTTTTTTAAGATTTTTTTTTTTTAAATTTATTTGACAGAGAGAAACACAGCCAGAGAGGGAACACAAGCAGGGGGAGTGAGAGAGGGAGAAGCAGCCTTCCTGCTGAGCAGGGAGCCCGATGTGGGACTCGATCCCGGGTCTCCGGGATCATGACCTGTGCCGAAGGCAGTCGCTTAACCAACTGAGTCACCCAGGCGCCCCTAAAAGTCCAAAACTTTTTTTTTTTAAAGACTGTATTTACTTGACAGAGAGTAACACAGCGAGAGAGGGAACACAAGCAGGGGAAGTGAGAGGGAGAAGCAGGCTTCCCGCCGAGCAGGGAGCCCGATGTGGGACTTGATCCCGGGTCTCCGGGATCATGAAAAGTCCAAAACTTTTAACAGATTCTCAAAGGAACTCAGAATCCTAAAAATGTTAACAACTAGTTAGATCAATAAATCTGAAAAAGTCCAGTGGTTAGTCAATACCAATTAGTTAATAGTTAATAATAATTTATGATGAATAAATTGATTTTATCTATTAAGTTGACAAAAACAATAAACTTAACTGAAATCACAGTACTTTAAAGACTAGATCTTTTAAAGTATAAATTACTTCAGCAATTCTGACTACCTAGTAACTCCCAAATCACTAAAGATTTCTCTCTAATATACTTCAGAGATAAGGCCCCTTAATGGAATAGCACTTGTTAAATCATTTCAGCTCCCAAACATTTTAGCATAACAAGTGATTATTGGAGGGAGGAAGGAGGGAGAAACAAAGAAAAGGAAAAAGGGAAGAAAACAGACCAAAACTTTAGTAGAATTAATGTGAGAAATGCCTATTTTTGATGAGACACCAAAGAAGTGATATCTTTCTTTTTATTACAAAAACAGCTAATTTGAGAACAAACATATATTATCATATCATAAACATTAAAAGCAGAGAAAGCAGCCTGTGAACAACCTGTAGTATAGGTGGCTTCAGACCACCGATATTCACTAGATTTAACTATAAAACTTACATGCATCAACCACCTGCAAATGATTTAGGTTCAACTTCATGAAACCTAAAATCATTTTAAATGTTAAAAAAAAAAAATCAAATAGTCACAGTTTTTCCACTTATTGTTACACTACAGCGTCTATCTTTTCTGGCATATAACTTACCCTGACAATCAGGATCCACTTAATTAGAGAGAGACCAAATCCTGAAATGGCCCCATACCTTCCTGCAGCTGAGGTGGTCAGACAAAAAGACAGAAAAAATCCAATCCAGTTAAAGAGGAATGCCACTGTAAAGGCAGAGAAGGGAAAAACCATGTCAGACATGTCCTGTTACCCAAGAAGCAAGGGTTTTTGCTTGCTTTTTTTACACCTGCTTTTGCTTAAATGGCTTTTCCAAGGATAAAAGACAGCCCCACCCACCCACCATAACCTTTGCCCTAGCCCCCCAAAACAACCATTCTGTCTTCTTCCCCAAAACAAAACAAAAAAAAGCAAGAAACCACCTGCTCTGAATATCAGATATTATACTATTATGTCTGCTATTTACTTTCAAAAATGCCTTAACATTCACCAAACTATATACTAATGACTTGTACCCTTTACATGCTACACTTCAGTAAATAAAATCTGCTTCAAATTATTCATCCCCCTACTTCTATGAATTTTGACAGCTTACATAAGGTTACCTCTAAAAGCAATGTGTTTTCTTCTTATCTTTTTATTACGGGAAATTTAAAAAATGGCTGCTCACTTCTAAGTAACACACATGGAAAAATGAATGCAAAATAACACCAAGCAGGCAAAAAAATTTCAGTTGACTTTGATCTGTCAGAGAATAGAAGCATGCAAAAAAAAAAAAGTTCCGTAAGACTAAGGCCTTTAATTCCTAATCTATAGGGTCAGGCATGAGTAGGAGCAATGCTAATGGTCTTCGCAAACCTCTAAGATGAGGCTCAGTTCATGTAAAAATAAAGCATCCCCCAAACTGCTTCAATTATATTTTCTATAGATATTCGTAGAAAGAGAAGACAAACAGAAGGGATATTAAAAGTGAACTAAACTCTGAACAGCTCAGTAAAAGGCATCAAATAAACACAATGTATTAAAATACTAGTTCAACTAGTTATTTTAATTCAGTCAGTTTCACCCATAATTCAAAGCACTCCTGTCTGTGGGATTCTGCTATGTGTATTTACTTACTGAAAAAAGTTAACATGAAAATCCCATCATTTCCTATCCTCAGCTGGTCAGCATCATCGAAGTCATCCCGACCCACAAAATCCTCATCCTAAGTGAAAAGAAAAAGATTAGGTAAATTCACAATGAATTATTCCGTGGCAAACGAAAGACATCAAGAAAAATAAGGAAGGGGATAGTACCAGGAGAAAATGTACTGCTTTGGCTCATTTCAAAACTATGAGCACTGAAGTTCAGTATGTGCTTAAAAATTTCATTTTCTGGGGTGCTGGGTGGCTCAGTTGGTTAAACAACTGCTTTCAGCTCAGGTCATGATCCTAGAGACCCGGGATCGAGCCCCGCATCGGGCTTCCTGCTCGGTGGGAAGCCTGCTTCTCCCTCTCTCACTCCCCCTGCTTGTGTTCCCTCTCTAGCTGTGTTTCTCTCTATCAAATAAATAAATAAAATCTTAAAAAGTTTTTTTTTTTGCCATCCTAAACCTTTGAGGTAAGTTGTACTATTATCCTTATTTTATACATTAAAAAATGGGAGGCTTAGGGAGATTAACTGACGTGCCCCTTGGAGCTCTTACGTGGGGAGGCCAAGACTAATTTGGTTTGTGTTGTCAGAGCATGAATTCTAAACAGTGGTGTTTCTGACTTCATATTAGGAAAAACAAGGCTTTGCCTAATTAGTCACTGGTTTTTTGCATAAATACTCAAAGACATATTACAAAAGGACACGAAATAATTTCTAGTAATATTGCACGTGCCTTCTAACTGTTCTTCCTGTCCTTGGTATCTCTACTACTGGATTTCTCCTACAAACTGTTGCTGGGTTAATGTTTCTAAAACATCATCTTGTCTTACCATATCCCTGGTCAAAAACTTTGACTGATAGGAGTCTGTGTGATCTACACGTAAGTCTAAGTGCCTCAGCCTAGCATTCAGAACATTCTACAACCTCTAAAACCTATCGTGTGGTCACAAATTCTTTGCTCCAGCAAAATCAATTAGTACATTCATAGACCCCCACCCCACACCGGGCTGGATTCACATCTGCTTTCTGCCTTCTTCCCTCTGGAATGTTCTTAGCCACCAAAACTCAGAGTCCACTTCAAATCCCATCTTCCCCACAATCACACAGTAAAAAGTCACAGCTCCTAATGCTCACTGCACTTGTACTGCTGCTTAGATATTGGTATTTGTGGGCTTTTCCCCAGCTATATTTAAGTGCTTTATTCAAAGCTTTCTACTTACCCATTGTGGAATACATAGCACACTGTATAGCAAAGTGATATACACATTTGCTAAATAATGTTTAACAGGTTCCTAAATATGTATACTCATCAAATCTAGGTACTCTAAGGAGCTCTGCTATTAATCAGAGTTAACCACTTCATCTATTTCCCTGGGACAGTTACCTAGAGTCTAACAAGACTACAGAATACACACAGGATTTTGGAGTCTAGAATATCTGGGTGTGACTCTTACTTATGCTACTTATTAGCCATGTGACTCTGAGCAAATTACTTCATCTCCCTGGGCCTCAATTTTTGCATCTGTAAAATGGGGATAATATAATCTTAATCTTGCAAGGTTATTGTGAGGACTTCAAACAATATACTGGAAACTGAGCACAGGACCAAGCATGTCATTTGCTTCCAACACAAGGTTATTATATTAAGACTGTTCTCCCCTTAGACCATAAGCTCCTTGAAGGTTCCTAGTTTCTCCCTGACATCTGCAAAAACTGAGCACAGCCCACCATATGGAATCAGCCTAGACTGGGCTTATAAACTATTATTTCTGTCACGCAGTGGTTTCAGAAGCCCCACTACTCTGGTGCAGTCTGTCAACAGTCCGCTACTCTAAGTCCTGAACTTCTGTGCCACTCCACTGCCCAGGGGCCTATGCCACTGCATTGCCCAGACTAACCTTCTGTTTTTATTCTATTACTCTCTCTGGTTTCCTGTCAGGACTGGAGTCTGTAACCCTGACTGCCCCCACCTACCTAGGGAATGGATCCTACTCCATCTTTTCAGAATATCTGGCCTAGGGGCGCCTGGGTGGCTCAGTTGGTTAAGTGACTGCCTTCGGCTCAGATCATGATCCCGGAGACCCGGGATCGAGTCCCACATCGGGCTCCCTGCTAGGCAGGAAGCCTGCTTCTCCCTCTCTCACTCCCCCTGCTTGTGTTCCCTCTCTGGCTGTGTTTCTCTCTGTCAAATAAATAAAATCTTAAAAAAAAAAAAAAAAAAAAGAATATCTCGCCTAAGGCCCCACCTACATTACCTTCAATCTGGATGAATATTTATGAACCACATCTAGTCACTTACAGATCTGACATCAAGAACAAAGGGTGCCCCAAAGTCTCCTCCTGGCTTTTATCACACCCACTACCCCCTCCTCTGAATCAGGTGAGACAGGATCTGAATTCACTATGTCCCCAAGGATGGAGTAGTCTGGAATGCTGCTGGCATGAGGTTCACTGAGACAACTGCTGGAGCCCTTTTATAAGTTTAATTCTATAAACTTGAACTTATTCTCTCTAGAGATCTCCCCTGGAGCTATCTCTCTCACACCAAAATATGAAGTGTGAAGATTTCAGGCAAAGTCAGTGTCTTTCCTAAATCAATCCCTGCTCTAAGACATTTCAGCCATGGCAGGAAAGGTAAGAAAATGGTGGTTAAGTGTAGAGATACAAGGAAAATAAGCTGGCCTGACTAGTGATTTTCTGCTGATATGTACCTTTTACTGCATCATTTCCCGGAGGAGGTTAAGAGTTCGTTATCCCAAAAGAAAATGTACAGTTTTTAAAAATTAGCTGTACTTCTACTAATCAGTACAATCATAAGGAATACATCAAAAGTGAGTAACGAAAAGAAGCTAATACCAATAAAGCAGCCAGCAAGTAACATGGTAAATTGGACTTACTCTTCCAGGAACCAAGGGGATAGTAGCTTCAGCCTTGGTTCTCTCGGCTTCATCGTAGCTGGGCAGTGTTGTTGCCACATTATAAGATGGAGGCTTTGGAAATCCACACTCATCTTTGTAGTCAAAATATGCTGCAGAATAAAAAGAAGTCACAATTATCTGACCATTAGCTAACCTGAGGAAAAACAAGATTTCCATTGAGTCTGGCAAACAAAAACAGCTATTCCTCTAAGAGTACATACAGAATCATTGAATTGAGGGGTGGCTAGGTGGCTCAGTTCCTTAAGCATCTGCCTTTGGCTCAGATCATGACCCCAGGATCCTGCAACTGAGCCCCAATTCAGGATCCCTACTTGGAGGGAGGCCTGCTTCTCCCTCTCCACTCCCTCTGCTTGTGTTCCCTCTCTCGCTGTCTCTCTCTCTGTCAAATAAATAAATAAAATCTTAAAAAAAAAAAAAAGAATTGAAATGTTTATGTATGAACAGGACACTGAGAATGATTTTTAAGTTTATCCGCCTTTCAATTACTTAAACTGATTCATGTAAATCACTCTGCCTCCCTTCCAAATGGCTTTAAACACTTTTTCAACTGTTACAAGGTATGTTCACAAAAGGCATTTAATATTAATAGTGGCATAAAGACAACACTTAAGCCAAAAATACCTCATCTCTGTGTGTGTAAGCTGTACCATAGTGTCCTCCCACTTAAAAACAGAAAAACCAACTTAATAAAGAAGTCACGGTGTTTTAGCATTTTGATTCTTATATACTCATTTTACCATGTACTGTTTTGCATGATGTTCCTAAGATAAGTAATTCAGTCACAAAGCCATTACTTATCTGAATAAAATCTTTTATTTTCTCGTTTTAGTGTTGCATCTTCATTCTCATTAACTCCTATTATAAGAAACTCAATATTTATTAGAAAAGAGCTATGAAAATGTATTAAATTTCTGCACAATTTTTAAAAAAACAAGCATCTTGGAAAAAAAAGTCCTATAGTTCATCAAGATTAACGTTTTTCTTCCTTTTTTCCCTCTGGTTAATTGTAATTAACTTCCAATTTTACCATAATACATTATTGAAATCATTAGTCAATACAATTTGCCTCATTAACAAAAAAAGAAAAATTCTATTGTATTCGCACAGGCAGAAAAAGCATTTTATAAAATTCAACAGCTTGCTGATAATAAAAACCCTTAGCAAATTGGAAATAAAACACCCTTAATCTGATAAGTATCTATGAAAAACCTAGAGTAAATATCATAATTAACTGGAAACTTTTAAGTTTTTTCACGTAAAATTAGACAAAAATGTCTTATCAAATATTACCTTTACAGGTCCTACTAGTTGATGTAAAATGGCAAGAAAAGGAAATTTAAAATATAAGTATTAGGAGGGAGGAAAATAACTGTCCTTAATCATGAATGACAAGATTATAGATGTATCATATCCAAGAGTATCTACAGACAAGAATTAATACATGAATTTATCAGCAAAGTCTCTGCATACAAAGTCTCTGGATGGATATAAACCATCAATTGTACTTCCAATTACTAGCAACAAATAGAAAATAAAATTATATACGGAACATTTTTTACAACAGTACGAGGAATAAATCTAGTAATAAATATGCAAGTCCTCAATATTGAAACCCACAAAACACTACTGAGAGGATTAAAGAAGATCTTAATTAGATGGAGAGATATGTCATGTTTACAGACTGGAAGCAGTTATTACAAAGATGTTAATTCTCTTCAAACTGACCCCTAGATTCAGAGCAATTCCAACTACAATTCCAGTTTCTTTTTGTTTTGTTACATTTTGTGGAAATTGACAAGCTAATTGTAAAATGCATATGGAAATGCAAAGGTCAAGAAAAACCAAAGCAATCTTGAAGAACAAAACATCTGAATGACCTATGTTACCAGATATCAAGATTATAGAGCTCTATAATTAAGGCAATGGGTATACAAATAGACCAAAGAACAGTTAATTTTTTATTTTTTAAGATTTTATTTATTTGACAGACAGATAGCTAGAGGGAACACAAGCAGGGAGAGTGAGGGAGAAGCAGGCTCTACACCGAGCAGGGAGCCCAATGTGGGGCTCAATCCCGGGACTCCGGGATCATGACCTGAACTGAAGGCAGATGCTTAAAGACTGAGCCCACCCAGGCGCCCCTAAAGAACAGTTAATATTGAATCCAGAAACAGATCCACTCATTATATGGTCACCTAATAGATAGTAAGGGTGACACTGAAGAGCGGTGGAGAAAGAATGGTCATAAATGGTGCTGTAAGAACTGGCTATCCATACAGAAAAACAAATTAATCTTTACTAGTACACCTTACACTGCACAGAAAAAAATAATACCAGATGGAATAGAAATCTAAACGTGAAAAATAAAATATCACAGTTTTTAGAAGAAAATATATGCAAATGTGTTACTGAAACTAAAGATGCCACCTAATCCAATTTAAAAAACCTGGTTTTTTTCCAAGTCAAAACTGCTATTTTACATACATGCATGCACATGGATGCATATATGGTACAAAACAATGCATCATTTCCTATCACGTTTATTTTTCATCAAATCAAACTAAGACATTACAACCTGAAACGTACATGTAATATGAATTAACCCAATGCCATACTAATTCTGAATACATGAATAAAAGTGATACCTATCATTACCTTAAGTTGAAGAAAATCAACATATTTATTTCCCTATTTCAAAAGATTTTTAAATGGGATCCATCAATATAGACACTCATATAATTTTAAGTTTCCATCAAAAATCTAACGACAAACTTTCAAGTTTATTCAATACATTCAGAATAAAAAAACAATCATTTTTTAAACTGTTCAATTTATATACCACAAATTAAAATAGGTAGAGTCATCCAAAATAATTTGTGCTCTTTTCTTCCTTACAATATGTGTATGTCTTTTTGTTTCTAACCACTTTTCTCATAAATGGACTAATAGGTACCTACAGTCAGCATTTATCTAAAAAAAAAAAAATAAGCAATGTTAATTTAAGAACAAAGGGGATGAAGGCCATTTAAGCCATTTTAGAGCTTTCCTTAAAAACTCAATTTTAGAGGTGCCTGGGTGGCTCAGTCGTTAAGCGCCTGCCTTCGGCTCAGGTCATGATCCTGGAGTCCTGGGATCAAGCCCCACATAGGGCTCCCCACTCAGCAGGAAGCCTGCTTCTGCCTCTCTTACTCCCCTTGCTTGTGTTCTCTCTCTAGCTGTGTTTCTCTCTGTCAAATAAGTAAATAAAATCTTTTTTAAAAAACTGTTAGTTTTAGATACTTGTAAATAAAATTAATACAAGGAGACAGGGTTCAAAGTCTGAAGCCAGAGTGGAGGCAAAAAATTTTCTGACCCTTGTTCTTGTTCATTATAGTGGCAGCCTCAGGGTTGATGTTAATCCCACATCAACTGACAATAGCTACTCCAAGTGCTATAATGAAAAGGATTCTGAGGCTGTGTTTGGGATAAATGCTGTCTTCAACTTGCCTATCTACCCTGGGAGAAGGATGAGTCCAGTGGGGGCACCATGAGCCAAATATTTGCCACTCTGCCACACTTCTCTGTTAGAGAAAATGGAAGACGTCCCATCAAAACCAGTCAATTTTCATCCACTAAAGCAGCACAGCTCATCAGGCAGCTTTAAGCTACCCAAAGTCCTCAACTGTTAAAATTTTTTTTCTTCCTGATCCCGTCTACATAAATATATGAAAACAGAAAAGATAGTCTGGCATAAGATGTGAAGATGAAAAATTATTAAGGAGGGCTTAAACTATGAGGAACATCATGAAAGAGCTGAGAGACTTCTAGGTTTTTTTTTATTAAGAATTTATTAGCACAAAAGAAATCAAATGTACTATGTTCTAGGTCCCAGGCACTAGAATCACAAAGAGTAAAGCAATTAATGAGGAAGCTACAAAAAGAATAAAAATCAGATGGGCACCTGGGTGGCTCAGTGGGTTAAAGCCTCTGCCTTCAGCTCAGGTCATGATCCCAGGGTCCTGGGATCAAGGCCCACATCGGGCTTTCTGCTCAGCAGGGCGCCTGCTTCCTCCTTTCTGCCTGCCTCTCTGCCTACTTGTGATCTCTCTCTCTCTGTCAAGTAAATAAATTAAAAAATCTTTAAAAGAAAAAAAGAATAAAAATCAAATAATCACCTGGTTGCTGAATTTCTACTTCCTCTATATTCTGTTGGAATGAAATTGAGTTCTACAAAAAAGCCACACAAATGGAGTTTTAAGTGTTTTTCAGAATAGTAACATAACTTTTTTTCACTTTTGGCAATAAACTACAAAAACGTCAAAGACTTCTTAGGGAAAGTTAAAGCAAAGACAAAGACGAGTAGATACATGCTGGCCAAGCCTCTGGCCAAGTGCATTTTGAGAGTCCAAAAGTCCCCTTGCTCAGTTACCTACCTGCGCTCTCGGCAGAGATGCTGCTGTAAGGTGGAGGGGCGTCGCCTACAGCCTGTTCTGGCTCTCCAGGCTCTTCCTCATTCTGCAACTAAATAAAAATTCCACATTTTAATCCACGTATAAAGCCAATTAGAGAAGAACCCGAAAACTGGAATAGCCCTTCTGGAAAACTATTTGGTAATGTGTTTCAAAAGCCTTAAAATGTGTAAATCCTTTATACAGTATTCTGCTCTCAGGAATTTATCCTAAGGACATAGAGGCAAAAAAGGCAGCAAGAAATAGAAACAACCTAAATTACACCCACAGGGGACTTATTAAAGAAATTATAGTTCATCTCACAAAGAATCACTAAGCATCCATAAAAATGAAAATAAAGAAAATGTGCTGGCTTGAACAGATATTTATGCTGTACTGTTACATGAAAAAAGCAAAATTTACCAAATAGTATGCATAATATACTTTGGTTGTGAAAGACAAATATGCTGAAGTCTAAAATGAGAGACATCTACAGTTTACAATATTTAGCTCCAGCTGATACAACCATAGGGAATTTTGCCTTTTTGTTGTTTATATGTAAATTTGAATTTTTTGTAGTCAATATTCTGCACTTGTATAACTTTTGAAGTTAGAAAAATAATCTAATAATAAATCTCTTAAAAGTAATCACAGCACACCAAGGTGTGCCACTATATTCAGTTTGCACAGAGAAACTGAATCTTAAATAATGGAGATTTACAAAAACAAAATTTAACATAATTCTACATCTATGACCTCTATTAATAAACCTCCCACTTCCCTGTCTTAGCCATTTTCTCCGTCAAATCTACAGCCCCAGTTACTTTATATAACTCACACTGAAAAGTGTGTTTTTCTGTCATTGCCAATCTGGATAGTCCACCCAACTCTTCTTCATAGATCAAAAACATCTGATTTCACTTTTCTGGTGTGACAATTAAGTACAGCTCATTTAAAAAGGTTAACTGGCTGAGAGTGGGAGTCCACCTGTAAAGTAATAACAGAGTATATATCTGCGTAAATAACTTGTGGGTCTGGCTCCTGCCAAAAGGCCATCATAATATACAGAGCCGCAAGAGCCACTTGTAAAATACTCCTCTAAACCGACTGCTACAGAGAGCTCTAGCTTGAATTGAGACAGGAAAACAGAGAACCTGACCTCTCGTAACATGAAGTTGAGCTCCCTAATTCCGTAAAATTTTAAATAACCATCTAGGTCTCCATCCCTGTTCTACTGAAAATCAGAAGCCAAAACTTTTCTGATTTACAATGCAATGTATTGAATTTCAAAGGAATTCTTGTGCAAATTATCATCAACATCTACCATCTGAGCACATTTTTCTGAACCCTAGAACTCTAATGTTAAACTTAAGGCACTCACAAAAGAACTATATTGTAACCTAAGATGAATTTCCTTTTAAAGAAGGCATCTAGGGCAAAATAGCTACAGAAAAGCCACATGTTCCTGGGACACCAAATCAGTAAATTATTTATAGAGAGTTCCTGGAGCCATGGTTCACTTGTAATTCTTTCAACATTATAAAAAGCTCTAGACAGGGTATTCTTAGCCTCCACCTAACCACTTTTGTGCCCTGAGAATGTCACAAAAGAGTCAGCAGCAAAAACAGAAGCAAATATGGACTTTACAAGAATCCTACCTCAATATACTGTAGCCAGTCATGCTCTTTATCTAAACCAAGCCTGGAATTTTTGACCCATTTTAGATTTCCTGAGCTTGGTCAAATAATCATGTTACCTCTGCATAATTGAGGGTTTAGAAAGGAAGCATGACAATTCTGAGAAATACAGAAGTCCACAGAATAAAGAGGTCTTACATGCCAGTATCTAGGAAGTAGGTTGCCTGTCTCCTAGCAACCTGGAAATGTGCAATTTGATCATCCCACACCAAGGTAAGAGATAACAGCAAGGAAATCCCAACTGTCTCAGAAACCCCCATTTTCTCTTTGGTGAAGGGAAAAACAAACATTTCCAGGTGAAGTTTTTTTCCTTCCATTAAACTTCAACACTTTAGAATCATGTACTAATACTATTTCCAACTGAAAACAAAAACAAAGATGATAAAAAAACACGCACTATGACTCTGAGGCTCCACATGCTGGGATGATCCCAGGACCTCACTCTACAGGCTTCCCAACACTGGCCTATTTTCTCTATGCTGGTTTTTAAGTTTAGCCTCCACCAAGGAATGTATTTAAAATAAAATACGACCAGGTGGGGAAAACAAAAGAGGCAACCACCTGCAGCAAGTATCTAGTGATCACTGTCTGTGTGAACAGTAACGTGTTAAACAACAGAAACCCTGTGTATACATCTTTTACACTTGGGGGACATCTGTGGCCATTAATTTGGCTCTGCTAGTCAAACAAATCAGGTTCTCACTAACAAGGCTGGGGGGGTGGTTGGAAGGAATGCACACTAGAACTACAGTGGGACATATCTCTAAGGCTATAAATTTGGTTATTTGGTTTCAAATGTATTTTTAATGTTCCCTTTTCTGTCCTTGGGAATCCTTCCTGTGCAGCCCTCCCTGCCACATTTCTGAGGCTCAGGGATCTTCAGCCTCTCTCCTGAGACTCTCTCAAAGAACTGGGGTCATTGTCACTTTGGGGCTGGTGTCAGAAGGATGCCCAGTCTCTTCTAGCAACAAGGTCAGTGGGAGCATGAATCCAACCAACAGAATCGTGGCTGTAGGGAACAATATAACAGGTAGGGTTGGAAAGTGGTGAGACCTGCTGCTCCCTCCCTGCTGTGCTATTAGGTGTGGTGGGTGGGGAGAATCCTTTGATAGTATCTATGACATAATAAATACCCACTGGGGACTGATTCTTTTCCATCATGTAACTTTTCTTAACCATTCTGATCAACTTCACTTATCTCTAAGTAAGATTTAAAATGGCATTTTTTTCAAAACAGTAATTAATTAAATTACATACTTACCTATGCATGCCACACAAAGTGCTGAGTTTAGTACAAAGCTACCTAAAATTACCCAGGTCTCCATCCCTGAAATAGTAATAATCCAATCATCTGAAAATCTGTCTGGCCTTTCTCTTTACCACACCTCCCACTGTGCTCTCACTCCCCACTTTCCTGATTACCTATATTCCACTCTATACCCTGAGTAGACCCTGTCATGAGTCCCTAGAAGAACCCCAAAACTCTCTCGTTTCCACCTTGCATGTTGCCTGGTACCTCTTGGCCTTGATCACTTTCTTTTTTTAAAAAAATTTTTTTTTAAGATTTTACCTATTTGACAGAGAGAAACACAGCCAGAGAGGGAACACAAGCAGGGGGAGTGAGAGAGGGAGAAGCAGGCTTCCCGCTGAGCAAGGAGCCCAATGGGGGGCTTGATCCTGGGTCTCCGGGATCATGACCTGAGCCGAAGGCAGTCGCTTAGAGCCACCCAGGCGCCACCCTGAAGGTTTAAATTCTTAAATTTGAGTTCCCACCCCAGCAAGAAGGCCTCATCACTCCTCTCTCCTAAGTAGTTCTAAAGATGGTCTTCCATTTAGAAATGAGCTGTTTTTAAAGACTTTTTTTAAAATTTATTTATTTGACAGAGAGATCACAAGTAACTAGAAAGACAGGCAGAGAGAGAGGAGGAAGCAGGCTGCCTGCTGAGCAGGGCTTCGATCCCAGGACCCTGAGATCATGACCTGAGCTGAAGGCAGAGGCTTTAACCCACCGAGCCACCCAGGTGCCCATAGAAATGAGCTGTTTTTAATCAAGAGCAGAGCCAGGACTAGGATTAGGTCTAAATTAAGGGCTCACATTTACAACTGTTGGATGGCAGGACCTAAGGCTCTTATAAGTCATTCTTGGATTCTATTTACTAAGAATGGGAGAACAAAAACCCTACTCAACAACAAAGAGAAAAAAAAATCCATAAATCACCCCTATACATGACAAGAGTTACCAAAATATACCTCACAATTCTCACAAACACACAGATGTGGAAAAAAACACTGAACTACCGAATAAACTCATAAAGTTATAAGTATTCACACCATTCATTTTTTTTCTTGGTTGGGTCCTATTAAAGTAGCAAGAGATCTTGTAAGTTTTAAATCCTTTCTTTAGTTATGGACACTAAGTTTCAAAAAAATCCTGGATAAATGCCTAAATGCTAGCTTTAAATGTTATTTGCCACTTATAATTTTAGAGTTAAATCCTAAATCTTTTACCTTATAATGCAATTTTTAAACCTCTCATTACCAACCCACTACTTCTGCATACTCTTTAAATCCTTCCAAATGAGACAATATAATTACCAGAAAGTAAATAAACACATTTCCTTAGATAAACAACCGAGTGTGCACTTTACTTTTATTCAGAAATAACCAAAGTCTGTGAGGACTGTGTATTTTTTTTAATAGTAGTCTTTATTTATATGGGGCTTTTTTTTTTAATATTTTATTTATTTGACAGAGAAAGAGAGAGGGCACAAATGGGGAGTGGCAGGGAGAGGGAGAAGCAGGTTCCCCACTGAACAGAGAGCCCGACGCAGGGCTCAATCCCAGAACCCTGGGATCATGACCTAAGCTGAAAGCAGACGCTAAACTGACTGAGCCACCCAGATACTCTGAGGACTCTGTGTTTTCTGCTGTATATAACCTGTAGGTTTTCAATTGTATACTGAATGTAAATTGTATTATTCTAACATCACCAAATTCTTTACATTCAAGGACAATTCTCTATCATATTGCTATTAATTAGAGGATGACATTTAAAATAACGTAAGTAGGTTAAGCGACTGCCTTCGGCTCAGGTCATGATCCCGGAGACTTGGGATCGAGTCCCACATCGGGCTCCCTGCTCTGCAGGAAGCCTGCTTCTCCCTCTCTCACTCCCCCTGCTTGTGTTCCCTCTCTGGCTGTGTTTCTCTCTGTCAAATAAATAAAATCTTAAAAATAAATAAATAAATAAATAAGATAAGTAATTCTGACAGAAAGAAACTCACCAATAAAAAAAAAAAACTAATTTAAAAAAAGGCAAAGAGGGGCACCTGGGTGGCTCAGTCAGTTAAGTGTCTGCCTCAGGGTCCTGGGACAGAGCCCTGTGGCAGGCTCCCTGGCTCAGTGTGGTGTCCAGGTCTTTTCTACCTCCGTGATCTCTCTCTTGCTTGTTCTCTCAAATAAATAAATAAAATCTTAAAAATAAAAATGGGTGAAGAGTTGTTTTTTTTTTTTTAATTTTTTTTAAGTTTTTATTTATTTGACAGAGAGAAACACAGCCAGAGAGGGAACACAAGCAGGGGGGAGTGAGAGAGGGAGAAGCAGGCTTCCCGCCGAGCAGGGAGTCTGATGTGGGACTCGATCCCGAGAGTTTTAATAGACATTTCTCCACAAAAAGATCTACAAATGGTCAGTACATACAAGAAGCTCAACATGAGTAGTCATCACAGAAAGGCAAAATCAAACCAAGAGCTATCACTTCAAACCCACTAATATGGCCATAAGAAAATAAAAAAGTAACAAGAGTTTTTGAGTATGAAGAGAAGTTGGAACCCTCATACACTGCCAGCAGGAATGTAAAATTGTGACTGTGGAAAAGTTTGGCAGTTCCTCAAAAACAAGTTAAACAGAGAGTTATAAAAAGATCCAGCAAGTCCACTACTCAAGAGAAGTGAAAACATAGTTTCACAGAAAAACTTCATGGCAGCATTACTTACAATAGTCAAAATGTTCATCAACTGATGAATGGATAAACAAAATATGGTATATCCATACAAAAGGATGGCTATGAATAATCCATCCTACCCCCCCCAAAAAGGAATGAAGTACTGATACATGCTACATTGCAGATGAAGCTTGAAAGCAATATGCTCAGTGAAAGAAGCCAGTCACAAAAGACTACATAGTTTATGATTCTGTTTTTATAAAATAACCAGAAACAGCAAATCCAAGAGAGACAGAAAGACTGGTAGTTGCCAGGTGCTGGGGAAAGGAAGAGGAGAGAGTAACTGGCTGCTAAAGGATCCAGGTTTCTTTTGGGGGTGACAAAAATGTTCTGCAGTTATACAGTGGTAATGGTTCCAAACCTTGTGAATATAGTAAAAATTACTAAATTGTATACCTTAAAAGGGTGAATTTTATGGTATGTGAATTACATCTCCAAAAAAAAGTATTTTCTAATTTTGAAAACACAAACCTGTATAATGTGAATTTTAGTTAAAACAAAACTGAAGAGAGGCGCTTGGGTGATTGACTCAGTTAGTAAGCATGGGACTCTTGCTCTTACCTCTGGTCTTGATCTCAGGGTCCTGAGTTCAAGCCCTCTGGTGAGCTCCATGGTGGGTGTGGAGCCTACTTCAAAAAACAAAAAACACACAAAAAAACCCTCAAAAAATCAAAGTGAAGAGCACTCTGCATACCCACTCCTTGGCTTTTGCGTCAGCGTATCCTTCCATTCGTGCCACCACTACCAGGCCAGCCAGTGCAGCAACCAGATCATCACCAAGTTCTGGGAGGTCATTAGACTTGCAGGGCAGTGACACTACAGGCACTTACCACCGCAGCTAGAGTGGATCAACCTGTACTACAACCAGGCCAATGGTGGCAAGTACACTCCCCACACTGCATTCACGGGCCTGGAGCTGGACACCATGGACCGTGTGCGCTCGGAATCCTTTGGGCAAATCTTCAGGCCAGACAACTTTGTCTTACATCAAAGTGGTGCTGGGAACACCTGGGCCAAGGGGCACTACACAGAAGGTACAAGGCTGGTCAACTGGGTGCTGGATATACTGAGGAAGGAAACTGAAAGCTCTGACTGCCTGCAGGGCTTCCAGCAGACCCACTCCCTGGGTGGAGGGCCTGGGTCTGGGATGGGTACCCTTCTTGTGAGCAAAATCCAGGAGGAGTACTGAGACAGGATCATGAACACATTCAGTGTATGGTGCTCTTGCCCAAGGTGTCAGACACAGCGGTAGAACTCTACAATGTCTCTCTCTCTCTCACACACACACACACACACACACACCCCTCCACCAGCTGGTAAAAAACAGATGAAGCCTACTGCACTGATAACGAGGCCCTCTATGACATCTGCTTCAGAATCCTAAAACCCGACCACACCCACCAATGGAGATCTCAGCCACCTGGTGTCAGCCATCATGAAAGGGGTCACCACCTGCCTGGGCTTTCCTGGCCAGCTCAATGCTGACCTGCACAAGCTGGACATCTCCTTCCCCAACCTGCACTTCTTCATGCCCAGCTTTGCCCCAATGACAGTGCCAGACCTCACCCAACAGATATTTGATGTCAAGAACATGATGGCTGCCTGTGACTTCTGCCCCAGGGTTTGGGGGCTCCATGAAGGAGGGTTCTATGAAGGAAGTGGATGAATGGATACTTAACATCCCAAACAAGAAGAACAGCTACTTGGTGGAGTGGATCCCCAACCACGTAAGAACGGCTGTGACATTCCCCCCCCAGGAGCATGTCTGCCACCTTCATCAGCAATTGCACGGCCACTCAGGAGCTGTTCAAGTGTATCTCAGAGCAGTTCACAGCCAGGTTCTGGCACAAGCCCTTCCTGCACTGGTACATGGGTGAGGGCATGGATGAGCTGGATTCCACCAGGGCCGAGAGCAACACAAATGACCTGGTGTCTGACCACCAACAGGACGGGCCAAGACACCACAGCCAGGGAGAAGGGCGAGTCTGTGGAGGAGGCGGAGGAAGAGGTGGCCTAGAACTGCTAGCCAGTAAAGTACAAAAGCTGTGTGAGCTCTTTATTCACTCACAACCTGTTCTCTGATAGCCATGTATCTGTGAGCACTTGCTCTTGCTCCTGTTGTGACCTCACACACTGTACAAGATGCCACCTTTAAAACATTTTTATGGGGGGGGGGCGAAGTCGGAAAATTTACCGCTCCAAATCATCATTCTCTTGCTAAATCATTGTCTATGCCCCTTAATGGGAGAGAACGGTCCTGATCCTATCAGTATCCTCAGGGCTTAACATGGAACACATGCTTGCAAATGGACAAAAATAAAAATAACACAATGAACTGTAATGTAAGCTAATTGTAGTAAAAAAAAAAATCCCTAATATTCTCTCCTCCTGATAAGAAAAATATTAGGATCCAGAAATCAAAATAGTTTCGGTAAGAACCCATTTTAAGAACTGATGTGGGGCTCAATCCGAGGACCCTGGGACCATGACCCAAGTGGAAGGCAGACGCTTAAGGACTGACCCACCCAGGTGCCCCATGTACAACCACTTTAGAAAACTGTTCGGCACTTATTAAAGATGAATTTATAAATACTCTATGATCCTGCAATTCCATTCTAGTTACATATCCAACAGAAACACATATGATCACAAAAAGACACACCAGCAAGTTTAAAGCAACACTATAAAACTGGAAACTACCTAAATGCCCATCAATAGCAGAATGAACAATTAAATTGTGCTATCTCTATACAGCGGAATACTACACAGCAATGTGAATAAACTAACTATGACAACGTACAATGCATGGATGAATCTCACAAAAATGACGTTGAACAGAAAAAGCCAAAAAAAAGAGCATTTACTGTATGATTATATTTCTACAAAGATCAAAGCCAGTCAAACCTCATATGCCAGTCAGTGGTTACCCTGCGTATGGGGTAACTGGAAGAGCACCTGAAGGGGGCTTTTCTGAGCGCTGGCAATATTGTTTCTTGACCTGGGTACTAGTCTGAAGTTCAAGTCCAACTTCTGAATATTCACTAAGCTGTGCATTTATGATTTGTGTATGGTTCTGTATGTAAATTACACTTCATTAATAATTCAGGAAGGGGAGAAAAGGAAGCTGGTAGAGTCTTGGTGACACAGAAAGGGACCTTTGCATACTTCATCGCTGTATTCACCTCAGCACAGAACAGTGAGTGGCAGGTGCCTGCGTGGCACAGTGGGTTGAGGCCTCTGCCTTCAGCTCAGGTCATATCTCAGGGTCCTTGGATCGAGGCCCGTGCTGGGCTCTCTGCTGGGTGGGGAGCCTGCTTCCTCCTCTCTTTCTGCCTATCTGTGATCTCTCTCTCTGTCAAATAAATAAATAAAATCTTTAAAAAAGGGGGGGCGGCACCTGGGTGGCTCAGTGGGTTAAAGCCTCTGCCCTCAGCTCAGGTCATGATCTCAGGGTCCTGAGATCTCAGGGTCCTGAGATCTCAGGGTCCTGAGATCTCAGGGTCCTGAGATCTCAGGGTCCTGAGATCTCAGGGTCCTGAGATCTCAGGGTCCTGAGATCTCAGGGTCATGATCGAGGCCCACATCGGGCTCTCTGCTAAGCAGGGAGCCTGCTTCTTCCTCTTTCTCTGCCTGCCTCTCTGCTTACTTGTGATCTCTGTCTCTGTCAAAAAACAAAACAAAACAAAACAACAACAACAACAAAAACAAACCAGTGAGTGGCCCATCAGGGGTACTAGGGTATTAGCACTTGCTGACTCATGCAGGCATGGAGGTATAGCTTTAACAGACATCTACCTAAAGAAACCGGTGGCTTATCGTAATGCCATCTTAACCTACCAGTTCATATTTACTTCAAGTACTCACATTACTTTCCAAATCACCAAATCCATGTACAGGCAGGGCATGCAGGCCCATGCAGATGAGTGCCGCATCTGTGGGGCAGTGACGATGAGTCCATGAGTGAGCGTCAGCGGCAGGTGGCATCTCTAGGACTACTTAGCACCAACAGCACATCAACATGAAGAAAACTGATGTGAAACTAGGCTTTACAAAGCAACAAAGACAAAGCTTACTCTTTCTTACTGACTGGCCCAAAAGCAAGAGGGTGTGAGAACAAAAAAAAAAACTTTCAGAAGATTACTGTGACCCAGATATAAACTCACAGGTGTTTGATTTATGTGCAAGCTTTATAAACTTGTGCCTTACATGTATTCCTTGTGTATCATGTATTTCATAATAAAAATGAAAAGAACATTATAATTCTATCATTACCAATTTTTTTTAAAAGATTTTATTTATTTGACAGAAACATAGAGACGGAACACAAGCAGGGGGAGTGGGAGAGGGAGAAGCAGGCTTCCCACCGAGCAGGGAGCCAGATGCAGGGCTTGATCCCGGGACTCTGGGATCATGACCTGAGCTGAAAGCAGATGCCTAACAAATGAGCCACCCAGGCACCCTATAATTACCAATTTTCAAATAAATGGCAATAAAAGCTTAAGAAACAACAAGAAACAGACATCTTCAACCTTTATCTCCTGAAAAATAAAAGAAATGTTTAACATTTAGTATTTAACCTGTAACACTGAGCATAGTACACTAGGTATTTAGGTTGTTCAATAAGCTGGTACATGTGAAGGAAAATTAGTATTTTAATCACACTGTGATTCCTAGAATGTTTTCTTCTTCTAAAAACAACCAAATGGGGGCACCTGCATGGTTCAGTTGATTGGGCGTCTGCCTTTGGCTCAGGTCCTGGGGTCCTGGGATTGAGCCCTAGGTTGGACTCCCTGCTCAGTGGAGAATTTGCTTCTCCCTCTCCCTCTGCAGTCCCCCCCCCCCACCCCACCATGCTCTCTTTCTCTCTCAAATGGAGAAATAAAATCTTAAAGGAAAAAAAGTTATAAATAAAAACAACCAAATGGTATATCCAAGAAACGGAATACATTCCACATTAAAAACCCAGTAAAGTCAATATCCAGATACCAGAAGTGACAGGCATGCCTAGAAGCCAGGAACTAGCACAGACTACAGCCTGCGTGGCTCTGCTAGCCCTGTGAGCAACGAGAGCTCCCTCAGGCTGAGAAGTTCCAAAAGCTATACTTGCTTATTACCATATTATTATTATGCCTGGAGTAGAGCATACTAGGGCAGAGACTGTGGATGGGAAAAGATATTCAAGAGAGTCTGCCTTAACTTAGGTTTGATCATGAGGTCCCTTTCTCCTCTTCAAGAACAATGAGAGCCAAAAAAGAGAGAGCTGCATTAAGCATTTCATATCTTTCCCTCCTTCCCACCATCAGAGAATGTTCCATTACACAAGTGTTTAATGGCTAGATTAAGTTAACACCACTTAATGAACAAGTCAGGCTATGACTGTTGTGGGGTAAAGGACTCAAAAGTAGGGCGCCTGGGTGGCTCAGTGGGTTGAAGCCTTTGCCTTCGGCTCGGGTCATGGTCTCGGGGTCCTGGGATTGAGGTCCGCAGCAGGCTCTCTGCTTGGCGGGGAGCCTGCTTCCTCCTTGCTCTGTCTGCCTCTCGGCTTACTTGTGATCTCTCCCTCTGTCAAATAAATAAATAAAATCTTAAAAAAAAAAAACCCTCAAAAGTAAAGGTGACTGGTATTTTTAATCTAAGCCTGCAGTCTACCAATAAAAAAAGCCAATCAAAAGAATTAAATGTAATTTTAATACTCCATTTAAAGATTAAACACACACATTTACTTCTTACCCTTCCAAAACCACCTTAAATGTAAATGTCAGTGAAGTTGTTTTTTTTTTTTCCTCCAGATTTTATTTGAGAGAGTGAGTGAGTGAGAGAGCATGAGGGCAGCGAGAGTCAGAGGGAGAAACAGACTCCCCACTGAGCAGGGAACCCAACATGGGACTTCATCGGGAACTCCAGGATCATGACCTGAGCTGAAGGCAGATGCTTAACCAACTGAGCCACCCAGGCTTTTAATTTTAAGGCAAAAAACTAGAGCCAAGCACCAGGAGAGGAAGGAGCAGTAAAATCCTGAAAGCCAGAAGCAGGATGACATTTGTCAACTACCACAGCAGACCCAAGAAAACTGAAGCCTGAACCAGAAAGCAGAAGCAACCTGTCTTTAACTATATCCTCAAAAGGCTCAAGTGGTAGGAGCAGGTACTGGTGGAAGTAGAAATGACAATGAGATTTAAAAGCAGAAAGGTTGTTGTCGCAGCCAGAAATACACAGCTCCCAAGAGCCCCATTAGAAGACTAGAGATTTATTCTCTGGAGAGTGTAAAACAGAGTTCTGGGCTGGAGACACAGAGTTTAGGAGAAAGGGTAGCATATCAGAAAATGATTAAGTGAGAGGTTTATGTACTAAATGTGGAGATCTCCCAGCCTTCCTCCTCCCATTCAGCTCCCTTCTTACTAGCAGCCAAGCCTCTTCTCTGGGGGAAATGGAGCAACCTAACAGAATAGATCTAAAGACACTGTCACTCAAAGCAACAGCCCTCTCAGGTTCAACAAGAAACTCCATCAAGCATACTGAGCTTCCAAACTGCTTTACTGGTTGTACACTCAACAAAGCAGGTAAAAATCACACACACGTAATGAAAGCTTTTAGCAGTCACAAAAGACCAAAACAAAGAGAATACATGCAGTGTGGAGGAAATAAGTAGGCAGGAAGATGAAAACTTAAAGAAAGGGAAAAGTTTTCAATAATCTCAGAGAAGAGAAAAAAAAATCAGAACCATGAGACAAGGACGGTGTGCTATAAAGAAAAAAAAGGGGGAGATCCGAGAGTTTTTGAACATTAAAACTAACATTAAAATTTTATCAAAGGGGCACTTGGGTGGCTCAGTTGGTTAAGCCACAGCCTTCAGCTCAGGTCATGATCCTGGAGTCCCGGGATCAGTCCACATCCATCGGGCTCCCAGCTCCGCAGGAAGTCTGCTTCTCCCTCTGACCTTCTCCCCTCTCATGCTCTCTCTCATTCACTCTCTCTCAAATAAATAAAATATTTTTTAAAATTTTTATCAAGGAATTAGAATCTAAAACTGAGAAATATCAAGGCGCCTGGCTGGCTCAATCGGAAGAGCAAGCACCTCTTAATCTCAGGGTCCTAAGTTTGAGCCCTCTGTTAGGCAGAGATTACTTAAATAAATAAAACTTTTAAAACAAGATTTAAAATTGAGAAATATCATAGAAAGTAGAAAAAAACAAAGATGAAAAATATAAGAGGCTAAAAAACCTTTTAAAGAATCAGTGCAAATAGGTTCTAAATCCAAAGAGAATAGGAAAAAAAAAATACCAAAGCAGAGAAAAATCAAACAAAAATTAATTTTTTTCTTTTCAAATTTTTATTTAAATTCTAGTTAGTTAATATATAGTGCAATACTGGTTTCATGAGTAGAAATGAGTAATTCATCACTTACATGTAACACCCAGTGCTTCTCACAGCAAATGCCCTCCTTAATGTCCATCCCCCACCCACCTCCCTCCATCACCCCTCAGTTTGTCCTCTACCAAGAATCTCTTATAATTTCAAACAAAGAATCTAATTTCTCTCTCCCCCCATATATGTTCGTCTGTTTTGTTTCTTAAATTCCACGAGAGAAATCATACAGTATTGATCTATAGTATGTGACTGACTTATTTCGCTTAGCATAACACACTTTAGCCCCATCCACGTCTTCACAATTGGAAAGATTTCACTCTTTTTGATGTTTGAGTAATACTGCATTGTGTATACACACCACACCTTCTTTATCCATTCATCAGGCATGGGATATCTGGGCTCTTTCCCTAGTCTGGAAACAAAAACTTTTAAAAACATATCAACTAGGGCACCTGGGTGGCTCACTTGGTTAAGCAACTGCCTTCGGCTCAGGTCATGATCCCGGAGACCCGGGATGGAGTCCCACACTGGGCTCCCTGCTCGGCGAGAAGCCTGCTTCTCCCTCTCTCACTCCCCCTACTTATGTTCCCTCTCTAGCTGTGTTTCTCTTTGTCAAATAAATTAATAAAATCTTAAAAAAAAAATACACATTATTAGAACTGACGGACATGGGCTTCTACAACGAAAGGACCCCCTGAATATCTGGCATAATGGATGAAAATAGATCTCAAGGTACAACACAGTGAAATTTTAAAATACTAGGGACAAAAAGAAGCTCCTACAAATTTCCAAGAGTAAGAGACAGAGAGCTAGAGAAAGTAGGCCCCATCTGAAGAATCAGATATCAAAACTGGCTTCACGCTTCCTAAAAGCGCAACAGTGGAACTTAGAAGGCAATGGAGTAAATGCCTTCAAAATTCTAGAGGAAAATGTTTCTGGACCAAAAGTCTAAATAAGAAGATAACACAAAAAAGAGTCTTCAATATAGAAAGTCTCCAAAAAAGGAGGCGGGGCTTAACTTCCCACAGTTCTTTCTCAGAAAGATACTGACGGCTGTGTTCTAGGAAAATGAGGCAATAAACCAAGAGAATTGAACCAAGGAGAGGGGCTTCAATTAAAAACCCTGGGAAAGGAATCCCCCAGGATGACACTTGAAACACAGACCTTATAAGCAATCTTCTAGAATGGGTCAAAGGCCAGGAAAGACCCCTTTCCACCCTCAGTGCTATCAATAAAATACCCTATGTATCTGAACATAACACAAAAACTATGAGGTTGTATTAGTTAAGAGCCTGGATGAATTGGTGCTATTAGCAATTTATGATATCTACAGAGAAATTAAGCAAATGAAAAATAGTTACTTTTTAAAATTTGCTTTAATTCCAGTACAGTTAACATATAGTGTAATATTGGTTTCAGGTATACAATATAGTGATTCAACACTTCCATACATGACCCCATGCTCATCAGAAGTACACTCCTGAATCCCCATCACCTATCTCCCCACCCCCAAAATAATTATTAACTTCAGGGAAAATAAACTATTCAGGCAAGGACAAGAAACCACAGGACACCAATTATCTCAGCTATAAACAGTATTTATTACTTTCAATTACCGTAAATGCCGAATATTGATCTAACCACATAATAGATACAACTATATCAGAAAAGTGAGGAGATAGGAAGTAGCAGTATATGCAGCTGTAGGAGGGAGGTAAAAGACAAATCCTTACACCCCATAGCAGTGAAGTCAATTTTTTTCAACAATGATAACTGAAAAATCAAGAAGTAGCATACTATAAAATGTTGTGGTTTTTTAAAAGATTTTATTTATTTATTTTTGTGAGACAGAGTGAGAAAGCACGCACAAGCAGTGAGAGCAGCAGCCAGAGGGAGAAGGAGGAGGCTCCTTGCTGAGCAAGGAGCCCGATTCGGGACTCGATCCCAGGACCCTGGGATCATGACCTGAGCCAAAAGCAGATGCTTAACCGACTGAGCCACCCAGGCATACCTAAAATGTTCTTTAGCTACAAGGGTAATAACAAAACAGCAAAAGAAACAGCTAAAAGAAAAAAGAAAAGAAACAGCTAAAAGAGCTAAGAAGCAGGCAAGTAAACAGGAGACTACTGTTTTTAGTAATAAGCCTGGTAAGATTTATTTTACTCTAACCTATATGCATATACAATTTCAATATAAAAACTGAGAGGGGGTTACTCAAACTCCTCTTAGGACAGACTACCTAAAGGAAGATGGGGGGGGTGGGGGTGGGTTGGAGGGAGAGAGCATTCCAGGGAGAGGACAGAGTGAGACGAGGCCTCGAAACCAGAGAGGGTGAGGCACACTCTAGGCCATGGCCCTGAAACACGTTTCCCATTGGAAACAACAAGTCATGAGAGTCCACCCTTCCCCCAAATCCTTGTCTCCCTCACTATAGCTTACTCATCCTTCAAGGCCAAGCTAAGTTTCATCTTCTCAGAAGCTTCCTACCTGGAACCAGGTAAGCTCTTCCATCTTAAAACAATGTCTTTTATCTACAATCTTACTTTCTGAATTAATATAATTCTTACTATATCAAGACCATAAAACATTCTTTCTTGAATCACCTAACAGGCAAAAATATAGAGAAGAAAATAAAAACCACCAATCTTTCAGATATCCTTCTAGACTTTTGAGTGAATACAAATTGAATAACCTCACTAACTGCATGGTGGAATTTTCCCTCATAAAGAACCTTTTATAGGGCACCTGGGTGGCTCAGTGGGTTAAGTCTCTGCCTTCGGCTCAGGTCATGATCTCAGGGTCCTGGGATGGAGGCCCACATAGGACTCTGCTCAGCAGGGATCCTGCTTCCTCCTCTCTATCTGCCTGCCTCTCTGTCTACTTGTGATCTCTCTGTCAAATAAATAAATAAATAAATAAATAATCTTTTAAAAAAAAA
>PITA01021693.1:0-32115 GCA_004023965.1 Spilogale gracilis | reverse complement strand
AAACTGGCAAGCCAGAAAGGGCTAGCAAGACATATTCAGGAAATTACGTGGAAAAAATACGCAGCCAAGGATAATGTACCCAGCAAGGTTGACTTTCAAAATGGAAGGAGAGATAAAGAGCTTCCAGGACCGCCAAGGTCTAAAAGATTATGCAACCACAAAGCCAGCACTACAAGAAATATTAATAGGGGTTCTATAAGAGAGAAATAAACCCAAGAGTGACACAGAAAAGAAATTTACAGAGGTAATCTATAGAAACATGAACTTCACAGGCAACATGATGTCAATAAAAACATATCTATCAATAATCACTCTCAATGTGAATGGCCTAAATGCTCCAATAAAAAAAGCACAGGGTTGAAGACTGGATAAAATGACAGGACCATCCATATGCTATTTATAAGAGACATATTTCAAATTTAAAGAAACTTCCAGATTGAAAGTGAGGAGATGGAGGACCATCTTTCATGCCAATGGACCTCAAAAGAAAGTCAGGGTAGCGATTCTCATATCAGACAAATTAGACTTTAATCTAAAGACTGTAGTCAGAGACACAGAAGAACACTACATCATTCTCAAAGGGTATTTACACCAAGAAGATCTAACAATTGTAAATATTTATGCCCCCAAGATGAGAGCAGCCAACTACATAAGCCAACTGTTAAGCAAAATAAAGAGTCATATTGACATGAACACATTAATTGTAGGAGATCTTAACACACCACTCTCAGCAATGGACAAATCATCTAAACAGAAAATCAACAAAGAAACAAGAGCCTTGAATGATATATTGGACCAGGTGGATCTCATAGATATATTCAGAACATTCCACCCTAAAACAGCAGAATACTCATTCTTCTCAAGTGCACATGGAACTTTCTCCAGAATAGACCACATTCTAAGTCACAAATCAGGGCTCAACTGATACCAGAAGATTGAGATTATTCCCTGCATATTCTCTGACCACAATGCCATGAAACTGGAACTCAACCACAACAAAAAGTTCAGAAGAAAATCAAACACTTAGAAGCTAAAGACGATCCTACTCAAGAATCTTTGGATCAACAAGGAAATTATAAGGAAATCAAAGAAGAACTTAAACACTTCATGGAAACCAATGAAAATAAAGATACATCAATCCAAAACCTATGGGATACAGCAAAGATAGTAAGGGGGAATACATATCAATCCAAGCCTCACTCAAAAAAAAAAAAATGAAAAATCCAAAATACACCAACTCTCACTACAGCTTAAAGAACTGGAAAATCAACAACAAATTAAACCAATCCCACACACAATACAGGAAATAATTAAAATTAGAGCAGAGATCGGGGCGCCTGGGTGGCTCAGTTGGTTAAGCGACTGCCTTCGGCTCAGGTCATGATTCCGGAGACCCGGGATTGTGCCCCACATCGGGCTCCCTGCTCGGCAGGAAGCCTGCTTCTCCCTCTCTCACTCCCCGTGCTTGTGTTCCCTCTCTGGCTGTGTTTCTCTCTGTGAAATAAATAAAATCTTAAAAGAAAAAAGATTAGAGCAGAGATCAATGAATTAGAAACTAGAGATACAGTAGAACACATCAACTAAACTAGAAGCTGATTCTTTGAAAGAATTAATAAGGTCGATAAACCATTGGCCAAACTAACCCAAAAGAAAAGGGAGAAGACCCAAATTAATAAAATTATGAATGAAAGGGGAGACATCATGACTAACATCAAGGAAATAAAAACAGTCATTAGAAATTACTATCAACAGTTATATGCCAATAAGTTTAACAACCTAGAAGATATGGATGCATTCCTGGAAACCTACAAACTTCCAAGACTGAAACAGGAAGAAATTGACAATCTGAATAGACCAATATCTAGGAATGTGATTGAAGCAGTGATCAAAAACCTCCAATTAAAAAAACAAAAGCCCAGGACCTGACGGATTCCCTGGGGAATTCTACCAAACATTCAAAGAAGAAATAACAGCTATTCTCCTGAAGCTGTTTCAGAAAATAGAAACAGAAGGGAAACTTCCAGGCTCTTTCTATGAAGCCAGCATTACTCTAATCCCCAAACCAGACAAAGACCCCATCAAAAAGGAGAACTTCAGAACAATATCTCTGATGAATATGGATGCCAAGATTTTTAACTAGATCCTTGCTAGTAGGATCCAACAATACCTTTAAAAAATTATCCACCATAACCAGGTGGGGTTTATCCCAGGGATGCAAGGGTGGTTCAACACTCGCAAATCAATCAACGTGATAGAACAAATCAATAAGAGAAGAGAGAAGAACCACATGGTACTCTCAATTGATTCAGAAAAAGCATTTGACAAAATACAACATCCATTTCTGATCAAAACTCTTCAAAGTATAGGGATAGAGGGAACATTCCTCAACCTCATAAAATCTATCTACAAAAAACCCACAGCAAATATCATTCTCAATAGGAAAAACTGACAGCCTTCCCTCTGAGATCAGGAACAAGACAAGGATGCCTGCTCTCACCACTATTGTTAAACATAGTGTTAGAAGTCCTTGCAACAGCAATAAGACAACAGAAAGAAATAAAAGGTATTCAACTTGGCAAAGAAGAAGTCAAACTCTCTCTCTTTGCAGATGACATGATACTCTATATGGAAAACCCAAAAGGCTCTACCCCCAAACTACCAGAACTCATACAACCATTCGGTAATGTGGCAGGATACAAAATCAATGCACAGAAATCAGTTGTGTTCTTATACACTAACAATGAAAATATAGAAAGGGAAATCAGAGAATCAATTCTGTTTACTATAGCACAAAAAACCATAAGATACCTAGGAATAAACCCAACCGAAGAAGTAAAGTATCTGTACTCAAGGAACTACAGAACACTCATGAAAGGAATTGAAGAAGACACAAAAAGATGGAAGAGCATTCCATGCTCATGGATCAGAAGAATAAACATTGTTAAAATGTCTATACTTCCCAGAGCAATCTATACTTTTAATGCCATCCCAATCAAAATTCAACCAACATCTTTCAAAGCATTGGAACAAACAATCCTAAAATTTATATGGAATGAAAAAAGACCCTGAATTGCTAAGGAATTGCTGAAGAGGAAAAACAAAGCTGGGAGCATCACGTTACCTTATTTTAGGCTTTATTACAAAGTTGTGATCACCAAGAGAGCATGGTACTGGCGCAAAAACAGACAAATAAATAGACCAATGGGACAGAGTAGAGAGTCCAGATATGGACCCACAAATCTATAGTCAACGCATCTTCGACAAAGCAGGAAAAAATATCCAGTGGAAAAAAGACAGTCTCTTCAATAAATGGTGCTGGTAAAATTGGACAGCTACATATAGAAGAATGAAACTAGACCATTCTCTTACACCACACACAAAGACAAACTCAAAATGGATGAAAGACCTCAACGTGAGGCAGGAATCCATCAAAATCCTGGAAGAGAACAAAAGCAGTAACTTCTATACCTCTATGACATCAGCCACACCAATCGCTTTCAAGACATGTCTCCAAAGGCAAAGGAGACAAAAGAGAAAATGAACTTTTGGAACTTCATTAAAATAAGAAGCTTCCGCACACCAAAGGAAACAGTCAACAAAACAAAGAGGCAACCCACGGAATGGGAGAAGATATTTGCAAATGACACTACAGACAAAGGGCTGATATCCAAGATCTATAAAGAACTACTCAAACTCAACATCCAAAAAGAAGATGAACACATCAAAAAATGGGCAGGAGACATGAAGAGGCACTTCTCCATAGACAACATACAAATGTTTAACAGACACATGACAAAATGTTCATCACATTAGCTATCAGGGAAATTCAAATCAAAACCACACTGAGATATCACCTTACACCAGTTATAATGGCCAAAATTAACAAGACAGGAAACAACAAGTGTTGGAGAGGCTGCAGAGAAAGGGGAACCCTCTTAGAGTGTTGGTGGGAATACAAGTTGGTGCAGCCACTTTGGAAAACAGTGTGGAGATTCCTTTAAAAATTAAAAATAGAAAAAAATTAAAAATAGCGCTATCCTATGACCTGCAATTATACTACTGGGTATTTACCCCAAAGATACAGATGTAGTCAAAAGAAGGGCCATATGTACCCCAATGTTCATTGCAGCAATGGCCACAATCAACAAGCTGTGGAAAGAGCCAAGGTGTCCTTCAACAGATGAATGGATAAAGAAGATGCGGTACATATATACAATGGAATACTACACCTCCATCAGAAAGGATGAAGATCCAACTTTTGTAGGAACCTGGACCAGATTGGAAGAGATTATGCTGAGTGAAATAAGCCAAGTAGAGAAAATCAAGTATCACATAGTTTCACTTACTTGTGGTGCCAAAGGGGTAATACATAGGATAGTAGGAGAAGGAAAGGAAATGGGAAATAGGGTAATTTGGGGAGGGAAATGAAACATAAGAGACTTTGGACTCAGAAACAAACTGAGGATCTTGTAGGGGAAGAGGTGAGGGGATAAGAGAGCCTGGTGGTGGGTACTGAGGGCACATATTTCATGGAGAACTGGGTGTGGGGCATAAACAATGAATCTTGGAACACTGAAAAAATATAAAATAAAATAAAATAATAAAACTAAAATTAGTCAATTTATAATTAAAGAGAGAAGATAGAAGTTAATGCTAATATTGATCCACCTCTCCTGAAACCTCACTAAAATAACCTAAAAGTTTAAGATAGGAAGTGATGGGCATAAAGAAAATAGCAGAGGACATGAAAGCCACACAAATTTGGAAACAAGAAAGCAAATGCACAAGTAGAAATGAGTAGCAGCCCAGAGAAAGCTGAAAGCAAACTGATAATGAAAGAACCCCAGAACCAAATTAATTTGGGCTACAGAATCCAAGACAGCCTCAGTAATTGGAATCCTCAGGTATCCCAGAGAGTGTGTAGTTAGAGCCAAAAAAGGCTGAGCTGATTGAAAAGTCCAAAGAAGCAGCAGTAGGATTCCTGGACCACCATCCCATACTACCAGCTGTTAATTACTCTTCCCCTACTTTGGCAGAAAATTGAGGCTTTCTTCTCCTACATACTAAGCCAAGTGGATCCTGGAGTTAGAAATACATGGTTCATTGAGAACTGGAGTAAGATGCATAATAACAGAAAAAAATGGGTAAATATTAGAAAAAATATCCCAAGTGGTCATATTTTAAAATGCCCATTTTTTTATTGTTATGTTAGTCACCATACAGTACATCATTAGCTTTTGATGTAGTGTTTCATTATTCATTGCTTGTATATAACACGCAGTGATCCATGCAGTCCATCCCTCCTTAATACCCATCACCAGTCTCACCCATCCCCCCAACATCCTCCCTTATAAACCCTTCAGTTTGTTTCCCAGAGTTCATACTTTCTCATGGTTCATCTCCCACTGCGATTTCTCCCCCTTAATTTTTCCCTTTTCCTAATGTCCAGGAGCATGCACTTTTAACTTGTTTCCCAGAATAATGGTAGCCAGACTTTTACAACTCTTGGACAATGGATTAAAGAACTTTGCTCTGAAGAAATTAACTCATTGAAAAAATATATACATGTGTTATACACACACACACACACACACACACACACACACACACACACACACACTGTGTGTCTTTCTCCCAAAGAAATGGCCCATTTCTATCATCCAATTAGGAAGCACATCATTTAAAACCTACACAAACACACAGAGCTCTTAAATATAATGTAACCACCAATATCAACAGACGTTTGAGGAAAGATTATAACCCTAAAGAGAAAAACAAAAGCAAACCAAAGGCATAAGGAGAATCTTGGAGGAAAAGAGCCAATACTACAAGCAGAAGAAAACTTCAAAAATGTAATTTATAGCTTCCATAAGATAAGATACTCTATCTCTGAACAAACACAAAATGATGAAAAAAATGCTTAGAAATTAAAAATATGGTGGGATAAATGAAAACGGTAAGAAGTTTAAAAGATACATGTCCTAGGAAGTAGATAAAAGGACAAGGTTTTTTTGCAGTGTTTTCAATTTGGTCTTTTTTCTGCTGAAGAAGGCTTTTTAATGTAAAATGTCTTATTACATCTTGTTTGTACATCTTGTATATATATTAAGAGTTCGATAGCCATATTTTTATCTATTATGCAGTTTGTTTCTGACAGAGTGATGAAAGTGGACATCATATTTCCGTTCTCAGGAAAGATTGCTTTTATATTGTACTGTAATTATTTTCACAGAAATGGAGGGTGTAAACAAAATTTTGTGTATTTGTGATTCCTAAATAATTTATAGCCTTCATTATTTTTTCTCCATTTTCAGTAGCAGCCTAAGATAACTTAAATGAAATGGATAATATTTCAGGAAAATACAAATTGATAAAACTAATTTAAGAATAAGTGAAATGAAAATCTTAACTGACCAACAATCATAAAATAAATGGGAAAAATTAATATATATCCAGTGATATGTTGAGCTCTTCAGAATGGATCATATGTATCTCTTCTGTGTTGTGACCATCACATTGATAGCTTGAAATCATGGGAGTATATGTTTACATCAGAGAAACTGGCAAATGCTACAAATCAGGGTTTTTTCTTTCCAGAGAGCCAGTTGTTGAACATTTAACAGAATATGCCTGGAATACCCCTCCATCTAAAGTAGCTCAGGTCCAGTGGTTTCCAAGTAAAGTTCTATCAAACACTCAAGGACATTACTGTATATTTTTATTATCTATATTTACATTCCTTTCCACATAATCTTTGTATTCTTCATTTTACAAAGTCCCTATACTTTGTCTCCAATTCTACCTCCACCATCCATTCTGATTAGAATTCACGCTAGTCATTTTCATCCCTACTACTCCAATATAACTTCTGGTGTGAAGGTTATTATGACTCAACTGATAAATCCAATTATCTCTTTATATCCTTATGTTATTTAACTAATCAGCACTGTTGACATAGCTGAAGATTACCTCTTCTTTGAAACATATTCTTCACTTGCTTCTCGGTCACAACTCTCTACAAATTTTGCTCCCATTTGATATTTCTGAATTTGTTGATTCTTCCTAATCTTCCTGATATTTTAAAGTTGTCCTAAAGGCACAGTACTTGTATCTCCTCTCAATCTAAACTAACTCTTTAGGAGAACTCATCCACTTCAAAACTTTATATACATTATGTAAACTGATGAATAACCAACTTATGTCTCCAGCATGGACCTTATCCATGAATTCCAAATTCATGCATTCAACAGTTTGCCATACTTTGTTATCTGGTTACCAAATAGACATCTCAAATTTGACATGTCTAGATATATAGCTTTTGCTATAATGAAATAATTGGTATCATATTCATCCTCCCACAAGAAATAACCCAAAAATTGAACAAAAATAATCACACAACGTATACAAATACTAAATCATTACATTGTATACCTGAAACTAATATAATGTTCTATATCAATTATACCTCAATAAAAAATTGAACAAAAGTAAATGAAGAAACTGCTTTAAGCATTGGACAAAAACAATACAGAGTTATTCTTGAGAGGAAAAATAATGTGTGAGATGGCTTTCTGTCTGGAAGCATTTTAGAAATAGCAGCACAGACAGCGGATCACAAATAGAGAGCAAAAACCTTGCTAAGTAGAGAAAGCAAAGTGAAATTTGTGAGGAAATGTACCATATCTGTATAGAATAACAGCCCCATATATCTGTATAAAGGAGTCCTTTATTATCTGAATAAACATTAAGATATGCATGCACAGAACAAGTTTCCAAGAGGCTTATAGGGAAGAACCATTCAAGGGCCATGAGATTAATGCAGATTCAGAAGCTCTCACACTAATGAGAGATGTTTATGTTTTGACAAGCTCAAAGAAGAGACGTGGCTGAATACCCAAATATTCAGTTGGGACCCAAAAAAGGACATTTCTAAAGACTTTCTCATTTCATTGTATGAGATTAACATAACCCTAATGCCAAAACTAGACAAGAATCTTGCAAAAACAAGATTCTGGACCCTTATCCCTTATGAACAGTCTCAAAATTCTTTAACAAAATTTGAACATATCAAATCTAAATATACATAAACAAATTATTGACAGTTAGCTAAGCTACTTCATGGTATTGTTTCCTCAACATCCATTTTGTTTAGCAAACCAGGGTCTTAAACATATATTAGTCCCCTCAATGCAAGCACATGCCCCAAATAATATCCCACAGAGTCACAAACAATATAAGTTAATCACATGAGTTCCCCAACAGCCCCTGAGACCCACAGTCTCCTCAGCTTCTCATGGTCTTCCTCTCATGCCCTTTAGATAAGACCTTCATGGAGCTTATCAAAACCCCATTCTTTTTGGTTTGAATTGAGCACTCCATATTTAGTCTAGGAACCCCAAAACCCCATTAGTCAAAACCCCAAAAGATTTAGTCTAAAAACCCCCTATGGAGCTTATCAAAACCCCATTCTTTTTGGTTTGAATTGAGCACTCCAGATTTAGTCTAGGAACCCCAAAACACTCCCCTCATGGACCTAATAAATGCAAGTGCCCCAAGTCACTCTGCTTACACCCTGCTTTGATCTCCTTATGTGGTCCCTTGAGGCATACTGTATACTTGCTTCAGGACTTATGAACAATGAACTATTTCAGTTTTTGTGATCTTTTATGGAATCATGGCTCACCATCCAGCACCCTGTAATCTACTCAGTAAATCTTAAATTAGCAAAGTCATAACAAGGAAAATACCTCATGATCAAGTGGGGTTTATTCCAGAATGCAAAGTTGATTAAGCATTGCAATACAAATTTTCTGCATTAACAGAATAAAACAATTACTTATTAAAAATTACTTCAATAAAAAGCAGAAAAAGCATTTGACAAAATTAATACTTTTTTAAATAAAAACCCTCAGCAAAATAGTAATAGAAGAAAACTCCTTATATTTTTTCCTTAGATTTGCAATAGTTCTCCTACTTTAGCATTTGTACCCCTAGAGTCTATTCTCAGCAGAACAACAAAGTTATCTTATTAATTAGATTAATTTCACTCTTTTGTCCAAAACACTCTATGGCTTCAAATTTTGGTTCTGCAGTTTGCTTGAGTTGGAAAGATATTAACTTAGTTATATATATCATAATCTCTAAAGCAAACACTAAAGAAATACAAAGAGATATAGAAAACAAGCCAATAAATTTAAATGAATTACCAAAAAAAGAAAATAGGAAAAGTAAATAAAGGGAGAAAATCAAAGGAGACAAGCAAAAAAAAAGTAAAAGACTTAAATACAACCATCAATAGTTACAATAATGGTAAATGATCCACATACCAATTAAATGATAGTGATCATTAGATGAGAAAATAAAAATATTAACAGATCCAACTACACATGGTCTACAAAAAAATTCACTTTAACAGTAAAAGAATAGGTATGTTCCTGTTATAATCAAGAACAAGGAAAATATGCCTGCTAGTTATATTACTAATTAACAGTATTCTGGAAAAGTTTGCCAATGCAATTGGGTAAGAAAGTAAATTAAGAAGTACAAATATTTAAAAAGAAGAAGAAAAACTATTATTGTTTACAGATGGTATCATTGTTTATGCATAAAACTCAAAAGAATAATCTGCAAAGCAACTAGGATTTATAAAAAGATTAGTAGAGCAGTATCACAAAATAAATAAAACTCAATATTTTTCTACATTACAGAAATAATGAATTAGATTCTTAATAGCAAAACAATATATATCACCTACTAGTTAAGCTCATGAGAAAGGTGCAGAATCTCTGTGAAGAAAAACCACAATACTGTTATTGAAGAACATAAAGAAAACACATCTAAATGAAGAACTATATCATGTTACCAGTGAAGAAGACTTAATACTACCAAGATGTCAATTCTTCCCAAATAAATAAATAAACTTAATGCAATCCCAGCAGGTTTGAAGATATATTTTTGGAAACTCAATGAATGATCCCAAAGTTCATCTGGAAGAATAATTCATGAAACTAGTAAGATTTTGAAAATTACAGTAATGATAGAATTTTTGAACTGCTAGAAAATAGAATATATTAGTATATAAAATGATAATTAAAATACTTTAGTATTTTAATTGTGTAATTGTGCCATAAAACAAGCAAACAACAGAAAAAATTGAGTTTAGAACTGTTTCTGTATAAGCATATGATTAATGTGTAAAGTGTGGTATCTTACATCAGTGGGAAAAATAATCTGTAAATAGTGAAGGAGTGCATGATTAACAATTGTGAGGAAATAAGCAAGATTAATATATTTTACTATATTTAAAACAAATTCCAGACTTATTAGAAATCTAAATTTTAAAAAAAAGCTCTATAGCACTAAAGGAGTATATTTATCAATATATAATCTTAATGTGGTAGGGAAAATGGCACCTAAGGTATAAAGGAAAATATTAAACTCACTATAAAAACATAATTTATTTGGTAAAAAATATTACATTAAAAATAAAAATAAAACAGGCAAATGACTAAGAAAATATATGAAACATTCCATTAAAGAAAAGCTCATCAATCTATAGAAAGTTGACAAAGTCAATAGAAGAAAACAAAAATCACTAACAGACAGTAATGGAAAATTCTCAAAAAAAGATAAAAAACTATTTGACACCTAATAATTAAAAGTACAACTTAAGAGGCATATTGTATTAGAGTATCAAATAGACAAAACTCTAGCTACATAAGTAAGAATAGGAGAAGAGAAACTCTCAATGTTATTGGAGGAGCACAAGTTTGTAAAATTTCTTTTTTTAAGATTTTTTAAAGTGATCTCTACACCCAATGTGGGGCTCAAACCTACAACCCAGAGATCAAGAGTTTCTTGCCCTACTGACTGAGCCAGCCAGGCATTACTGTCTAACTTTTGAAAAACATATTGGAGTTCTTGAAATTTCATTAATATACCACTTAAATTGATCCTAACAAATAGTGGATTTCACTAAATGGAGTATTACCTGCTTATAAAATTCCAGACAAAAGATGCCTCTACCTAGTTTTCTCAAAGAAATAAAATCCCAGTAACAATGAAAAGAGAGAAAAGTGATCTTTGATAAAGCTAGGAGACACCTGTAACCCTGAACTATAATATTTGAAGAAGGGCTGCCGGATGCTGGGAAATGCTCAAAAAGGACATCTGTGGCTAAAGATCACAAACAAATCAGGCAGAGCACAGTACAGTTATCCAAGTATGTGGCAAACCACAATTCTTGACTGAAACAATGGGAACAGGATGCCTAGGCCTTTAAAGTGAGATTCACTAAACCCCACAGAATAGGCAGAGGAGGTGGGACTAAATAAGAAAACACACATTTTTGAGAGAAGCAATGTATCACTGTGGAAGGTAAAGGAAATTGATCTTGAATTACAACCAGTCCAGAAACTGCTGATTTCTTCAAACTAGGGAGAAATGAAGGTTGGAAGAATTCACACACACATGCACGCACACACACCTGAGTCATAAAGAGCTTTGCTGTGAACCAAATAACGTTACTGCTTGCCTGGAATGCTACTCTAGTCTCTCCCCTGAAGGAACCTCTCACAAGTAACTGGAAGAATTTACCTCATTCACAAAAGTAATAAGCAAAAAAGAACCAGTCAAGTATCTATGCAAAGTTACTTTCAAGAATAAAAGAAAAATGTGGGAAAAACAAGTGGCAGGTGATGAATACACACCAGAAAAATATGGCCACTGCTCAGACAAAGATCATGACCAAATATAGGGTCATGAATAAAGTCACCTAATGAATCAAAGAACTCAAAGCGGAGAACTGGAGGAGATGAAACATGAGCTGGCAGACTTCAGAAATAAACAGAAGAAAAAAATAAATCCATCCAAGAAATCAAGGCCACCTTGAACAGTACAAACAGCCATCACTGAAATTACACCAAGGAATAGTGAAACAGGATTGAGAAAAACAAGCAAAATGTCGGATACAAATTATAGACTAAATCAATAACAAAAACAAAACAAAACAAAGAAAATAGTTTAAAGATGTAATCTTGAAAAACTGAGACTTAAACCTTTAAGTTGAAATAGCAGTTCATACAAAAACAACACGAAAATGAAACTAAACTAATACAATGAGATCAGAAAACTAAAACATACCCAAGTGATAGCACTAAACTATAAAGATCAAAGAAACAAAAACAAAGAACTTTGGACATCCGGCAAAATGAATAAGTTACCTACAAGTTTGAGGTAACTTGTTTCCTTTAAACTTTCTCTTATTTTTGGCCACTCAGGTAGACAATACACTTCCCAGCTTTTTTTGCAATTACTTAAGGTAGACACATAAGTATGTTCTGGACAACTGGATATGTACCGTAGTGTAGTGTGAAAAGTTATCTGCAATTTACTCTGAATTTTGCCTCTTTTTCTCTTCTGCAAGCTAGAATGTAGATGTGCCACAGTCCCACCTCCAATCTGGGGGTGAGAACAATGCCCTAGGGGGATAGTAGAGCAATAAGACAGAAGAAATTGCTCCCTAGATAACTTAGTGCAGCATTTGTTCTGATAACTTAGACAAGCCAGACTGATATGTGAGAGAAGATATAAAGTTCAATATTATTTAAATCATTGTAGCTCACATTTTGTACAGTATCACATTCTTTCCTGTACCTAATATGAAGGGAAAGAAATTAGACTGGCTTCATATTTCACAACAATATTCAATGTTGAAAGATAGATGTGATACTTACTGTCTTGGTCAGTTTCAGGCTGTTATATAAGAATATACACCAGATGGCTAATAAACAAGAACTTATTTCTCACAGTTGTAGATCTGGAGGCTGGGAAGTCTAAGAGCAAGGTGCCAGTAGAGAGTCTGTTTTCCAGGTTCACAGACAGTCATTTTCTCACTGTGTCTTAATATGGCAGAAGAAGTGAAGGTGTTCCCTGGGGTCTCTTCTATTAGGGCAGCAATCCCATCCATAAAAGCTCCACCCTCATGTTATAACCACTCCCCAAATCCCCACATTAAATACAATCACATTAAGGATTAAGTTTCAACATACTAATTTTTCAGGGATACAAACAAGATCCAATCAAAACGCTATTATAAACAATAAAATAATTCAATTTAATAAAATACTTAGGTTCAAAATTAATATAAAAATAATTCCACTTATAACTTTGATATACATGCTTGTATCAAACCAAACCTCCCTACAAAACAAAGACACACATATACATACACACTAGAAAGTTTGGATAAAATAAAATAATGTGTTCAAAAAGCATTCGAAACAGGCAGCAGAACTTGAGAGATGAAGCTCTCCAAGAGTCAAGAAGTACTAAGATAAGTTTAACATTCTATTCTACTCTTCTTCTGAATGCATTTGCTGATTTGCAAGGGTCTAGCATCTGAAAATTCAGCAGAAAAGTTTGGCCATGAGGGTGAGAAGTGAGCAGAACTTTCTGTAGTCTCAAAGGACTGGAGAGAAGCCTGGAATTCAACAAGATAGCTAAGATTTGAAATTCCAAGAATTTCAGTATTAAGATGAACCCGACATTCAACTCTGTAATTAACCTCCAGGCATTAGCTAATTCATAGATAACATGGAGCTAAGAACATAAGAAGCCAAGCAGAACTTTGCAATTAGGATTCTATATCAATTTGCTAGGGCTGCCATTACAAAGTACCTCAGACTAGGTGGCTTAAACAACAGAAATTTATTTTCTCACATCCTGGAGGCTCAGGATTGGTTTCCTCTGAGGCCCCTCTGTCTGGCTTACAGATGTCCATCTTCTCCTTGTGTCTTTTTTTTTCTTTTTTTTTAAGATTTTATTTATTTTTTGACAGAGAGAGAGAGAACACAAGAAGGGGGTGTGGGAGAAGAAGGCTTCCCACTGAGCAGGGAGGCTGATGCGGAGCTTGATCCCAGGACCCTGGGATCGTGACCTGAGCTGAAGGCAGATGCTTACTGACTGAGCCACCATGTGCCCCTCCCTATGTCTTCACATGGTCTGCCCTCTGTGCATGTCTGAGTCCTACTCTCCTCTTTTGAAAGTACACCAGTCACATTCGAATAGGGCCCACCACAATGACCTCATTTTAATTTAGTTACCTCTTTAAAGGTCTCATCTACAAACACAGTCACATTCTGAGGTACTGCCAGTTAGGATGTATGAATTTGGGAAGGATATATTTTAGCTTATAAAAGATATTAAGAAACAGAACAAAACTTTGGGTAGTTTATTGATGTTATACCTCAAAGAAGGCCTATCAAGGAGGTGAAACTCTAATAAACATGCCAAGCATTTAGTTAGGGCTCCCAAAAGATTGCTTCTTACAGTCAAACTGGAAGTGGATTAGCCTTCATGTGCAATGGAATCCATCTTTGAACCAGCTCAATCCCAGAGTACACTGAGGTAAACGCCCTGTCAAAAGCAGCTACAAATCTTCTCTGAATAAAAGGACAAAATAAAATATTTTAAAAGGGGGTGGGGGCACCTTGGTGGCTCAGTTGGTTAAACAACTGCCTTTGGCTCAGGTCAAGATCCTGGAGTCCCAGGATTGAGTCCTGCATTGGGCTCCCAGCTCTGCAAGGAGCCTGTTTCTCCCTCTGACCCTCTCCTCACTCATGCTTTCTCTCACTCGCTCTCTATCTCCCAGATAAATAAATAAAATCTTCAAGTTTTTTAATAAAGGAAAGGACAGCGTTCAGACTCTCAAATTATCTTGAAAAATTTCAATATTTGTTATTTGATCAAAAATTACAAAGTATACAAGGAAATAGAAACCAACAGCTAAAAACCAAGAGGAAAAGATTCAGAGATCCAGAGTTCTATTCTAGAGGTACTATACCAGTTTTCAAAAGGGCCTCAAAGATAACCATAGATTTGGAAGCAAATTAACCACTTCTGGAAACAAAACCTAACCATTATTAAAGGAAGACAATAAAATAAAGACACTCAACAATGTAAAACACATGATGAACAGTATGTAATATAAAATTATTCAACATGCCATCAAGCAGAAAAATGTGACCCATAAAAGGAAAAGTACTAAAAAACACATAATTAAAAATAACAGTTGGGTGGCTGAGTGGCTCAGTGAGTTAAAGCCTCTGACTTTGGCTCAGGTCATGATCTCAGGGTCTTGAGATCAAGTCCTGCATCAGGCTCTCTGCTCAGCAGGGAGCCTGCTTCCTCCTCTCTCTCTGCCTGCCTCTCTGCCTACTTGTGATCTCTCTCTGTATAAACAAATAAAATCTTTAAAAAAAATGACAGTGATGATGAAACCAGCAAACAAGAGTGTTAATACAGCTATTATAACTATGTTGAAGTATTTAAAACAAAATAAACATACAGTAAGAAAGAAACTACATGAGGTCTAGAGATGTTAAAGAGTGAAGTTATCATAAATAAATTACTAAAAACTGATGATAAAGAAAACACCTTAAAAGCAACCAGAAAAAAATGCATGATGAAAAGAAGAACAAAAATGAAAATAACTAAAGACTTCTTATCTTAAACTATGCAGGCTAGAAGAGGGTGAAACAACATCTTCAAACTACTAAAAAATAAAAAGCCAATCAAAACAAAAAAACTTGTCAAGCTAGAATTCTATATTCCGTAAAGCTATCCTCCAAAATAAAGATGAAATAAACATATTTTAATTAAAGACATCTTCCAAATGTTGAGAGACTTTATCACTAGGCTGTCTTTATTGAGAAGAAAAATATTACCAGATGGCAAGTTGTATCTACACAAAAGAACAAAAATTACAAAAATGGTAAAGATGTGGATAAATATAAAACTTTAGCTCATTTTTAAAATTTCTTTAAAAGATACCTGTCCATTTAAGTCAAAAACTATAATAATGTATTGTGGAATTTATACCATGTATGTAAAAACCATATAAGGGCACCTGGGTGGCTCAGTCAGTTAAGCATCTAACTTTGGCTTAGGTCATAATCTCAGGGTCCTGGGATTGAACCCCCTATGGTTGCTCTCTGCACTCAGCAGGGAGTTTGCTTGAGATTCTCTCTCTCTCCCTCTTTCTTCTGCCCCACCCCACTCCTCTGACCCCCACTGTCTTGCACGTGTGCTCTCTCTCTCTCAAATAAATAAATAAATACATCTTTTTTTAAAGGTCAAGGATAAAGAAGAGGAATTTAAGGAATTAAGACTCCTGAAGACGTGGAAAAGGTAGGATAGCACACACTGACAAAGGTTGGAATTGAACAAGAGGTGGAATATTGAAACAAAAAGGAAAATAAAACAAATGGGTGCAGATAAAAAGAATGTTGTAGAAGCTAAAGGCAAAAGTTATGGAATTACTCCCTGGATCATTTATTTGCATAGAAGAATTTAAAAAAAAAGTTATGCTTTTCAAAGAGTCTTAAGCTACTATGGCATCTGTGAATGGAAGGGGGAGAGAGAGAAAAAAAAAAAAAAAAAAAAAAAAAAAAAACTCCTGGAGGGTTCCCAGTAGTGTTGAGAACAGTTAAATTAGAGACCATGAAGCTGAAGGGACTCTGTGTGGTTTCCTTCACAAGTACTTAATGAGCTACAGGTGAAAGGAGGACTGGAATGACTGGACATAGTTTGGCATCAGTTTGGTACCAGCATTCTTTAGGATCAGCACAACAAAAGAATAGAAAGTAATAATATTGAGGATAAGAGGGAGAGAAAAAATGAAGAAGTGGATTTCAGAGTATAGGATAAATACAGAAAAAAAACGGGAGAAGCCAAAATGACCCAATATATTGGGACAAAATTAATTGGAAAGAGACTGAGAGAACTGATATAGTCAAAAAAAACATTGAAGAGTTGGAGGCACAGAGAACACAGCCTCCTCTAATATCTGCAGGGAATTGGCAAGCGTACCAATGGACCTACTTATAAATTTAAGGATATTGTTAATTGTCCAATATTACAAATATTCTTCGGCCTCCATGGGCAGCCATCATGAATACTGTGCTATTTTGGTAGTATCTCCAGAATCACAAATTGGAATGTGAAGGAAAAGGTGGCATTGGCTTAGGACCCTCTCTTTGTGTGGAGATGCAGTGTATAAGAGGCTAAAACTACTTGCTAACATTTGGTAAAACTGTTGCTTGTGATAACTTGGAAGCAGATCATGTATTAAATGAACTTATAGCTCTAGGGAAAAAGAGTGGGAAATGGAAAGAGAGTAGTAAGACTTAGTTGCTTTAGATGTCTTTGGCAAGTGTTGTAGGTTAAATTGTGTACCCCCCTCCCACTACCAAAAAAAGATTTTTTTGGGATTCTAACCCAAATACCTCAGAATGTGACTTTATATTGAAGATACAGATAATCAAATTAAAATGAAACCATTAGGGTGAACTTTATCCAACATAATTGCGTCAAAGTTAAAAAGGGAAATTCAGGCACGGAGACACACACAGGGAAACATCATATGAAGGTGAAGGCAGAGAGTGGGTGATGCATCCACAACCCAAAGACACCAAAGACTGCCAGCTAGCTCCCAGAAGCTAGGAAAGAGGCATGGAAAAGCTGTCCCTCATAGCCCTCAGAAGGAACACTGACACTTTGAGCTTGGACTTCTGGCCTCTGAATCTGGGAAACAATACATTTTTGTTCATTTAAGTCACTCAGCTTGTAATACTTTGTTATTACAAGGATCAAATCAAGGATATGGTCATCACATTCATAGTTAAAGTTTCTGAACAGGTTAAGATGGCCCAAAGCAAGGTTTTGATACCAATAAATTTTTTTCAATGTATGAACTGGCTTACAAAAAATAAATTTAGAGCTTGGATCTCCATTACCTGAGAAATGAAGAGGCAGCTTTCTTCATATCCATAACCTAGATTTTAAGAACAGGCATCCAAATCATCACCAAATGGATAATTCAGTGAATAATAGCAAAAAGAAAGTTTAGTATTTTATATACAGTGTAAATTTCAAAGGAGATATTTATCTAAGGGATTAAAATTATTACAAAATAATTTCTATGAGACAGTCTCTCTGTTTTGTTCAGTTGTATTCTCAGCACCTAACCCACAGGACCGAGACTAGTAACTGCTCAACAAATATTTGCTAATAGCAAGAATAAATGATGAAAGAGGAGCCAGAAGAATGTTGGGCTTTTCTCTACTTGTTCATCCTGGTCCCATGATGCAGGAAAAAAGAGGTAAATGAGAAACACACTTAAGCAGTATTCTCAAAGGGAACTGAATTTCACTGAGGGTAAGGAGATAAAGGGAGACTTTATCTGAGAAATCTGTGAAAGACTGTGTAGGGTCTCTTTGACCCAATTACCCATAGGCAGACTTGCCATTGATTTATCATTGTCTCCCTAGCTTACTTCTCCCAGAACTAGTACAGAACTCTCTTGTGAAGCCTACAAACTTCTATGATCCCAACTTTCATTTTTCAGCAGATGATGCTATTTCACTTTTTTTACCAAGAGGACTGAAACCATTCAACATAAGCATTCTCATCTAATCCTGTCATTTTAGTCTATAAGTTGTGAAGAACATTAAGACTTTCTAGTATCTATACAACAGATGAGGACATAGCCTCACCTTTAAAGATACATATCTGGGCTCCTACTTCTTCACAAAGAGGACATTTTTTGCTCATCATGTAGAATATCTGCTCATGCTGAATTGAAAATCAATTCCTTGGCCCTTTGCTTTGCTCCTCCCCCATCATCTGCTCTTCAGACCAAGAACTCTTTCTGAAAATCTTGACAGAAATACTTCCAAGTGTAGAAAACCCTCAATTTTTTGACTCTGGCTACTAGATTAAAAACATCAATCCTGGTAATGGGCATTAAGGAGAGCATGGATTGCATGGAGCACTGGGTGTTATACACAAGCAGTGAATCACAAACACGACATAAAAAAACTAATTATGTACTCTATGGTAACTAACATAGCACAATAAAAGTAAACAAAGTTAAAGTTTAAAAGAAAAAAGCATAAAGAGTCCATGTGCACTACTATAATGTAATGCATAGGAAAAGAAACAAAGGCTCTAGAATTTAGTTAAAATCATTCCATAAACTAGGCGCATTATAGAACTACACCTCTAAGTTCTTACTCTTTCACCTACTCTATTTGCAAACAACCTTGTTCACATTCACTTTCTCGATGTACACCTTTCTTATGAGGTCTCAGTTCTTCTAAAGCCATGAGAGTATTTCAGATTTTCTGTAATGTGTTTCTACTCATATATTCACCAAAATGTCCTCTGGTCACATCTATCCCATGATAGCTAGGTGAAATAGGTTTGTGCTTCTACTTATGGTTCATAGAAATCCAAAGTTGTCTCGAAGATTTCTACAAATTCCCAAGGTTTAGGTTGTTATGATTTATTCTGCTCAGTTCTACATTATATTAATTTGGAATTAAATCCAGCTTCATCCATTCCCATAGAAAGGTCTCTACTCACACAAAACATAGATTTTCCTGAATATATAGGAAACACAAGGAAGAACCACAGTTACACCACTGAGAAAATACCTTAGAACACTGTATCAACCATCCCTCTTCTCCAGAGTCCTTTCTGTTCATCTCACCACTGGGGATTCCTCTGTTTCTCCTCAACATACTCAGCACCTTACTTCATGTCTTTCCATAAACTCTCTAGAAAACCCAGACCCCAGAGGTTTCATTGTCTACCTCCAGCATGTTTTTCCGGACAAGTACTGTTTCTTCCCTAAGAAGAATTTTGATGCAAGTTGTTAAGTTAGATTAGAATCCATGTTGGTTTCTGGAAATTGTTTATTAATTGTAGTCTTGCTTTTCTTTGTGTTTTTGAATGAGGAAACTGAGACTCAAGGATCTTAAGTGCCTTGCTTACTCACTCTTAGAACAGTGTTTACATAGACTTCCTGATTCAGAATCACTGAGTGATTGGATTTTTTTTAATGCTGAATTTGGGATTCCACCTTTGACCTCCTGAACAAGACTCCCAAATAATTTTTAGGCACACAAAATCGCTATACCTTAACAACTGGAGAGGCAGGGAACACTAAAATTTGTTGTAAATTGAATTTGCATCTAAGCTTAAGAATGACAGTTTGGATTCATTTAGTCCCTGAAAAGATTAGACAAGTTTGACACAGGACAAAGTAAATATTAGTGTCATTTTGGTGGGAAAAAACACCAGACTAGCAGTCAAGGCTAATTGTGTGACCTTGAGCAAGTTACTTAACATCTCTGGACCTCAGGTTCCTAAGGGAAAATACTGCTTTCCCTACTTAATTCCAAGGACTAGGAGGAGGATAAAATGAGATCATGTTCATGAAAACACTTGTGGGAGGAGGGAAAAATAAATAGATCTCTACAACTGCTAGGTATTGTTTCAAAGTCATGCTTGGGCCTGGAAAATATCAATCTTCTGCTTGTTACCAGTATGCTAGTAAGGCAGCCTGTGGAGTTTTTCAAGAAGCTAGTTGGATCCAAGTTAGGCAGCTCATTGCTCAGGCTGAGTAGCCAGAGAAGGGAATTCTTGATTCAGAGCAGCATCTGTTAGTGATTACGGTTTCAGAGGCATGTGCCTGAACTGAAGGCAATGCTACAGAATTGGACATAGCAGCAGTCCCAATGGTAAAACAGATTCCATCTTTAAAGTGGATATATGAAAGGTAAACATGAAAGCATTATGCTACAATCACATGGAGTAAAATGGTGCTTGTCTAACATCTCCCACAACCGACTCACAAACACACACAAAGAAAACAACAGGGAAAGGGTTATGTAAAAAGAGAGCCCAAGGAAATAATTACCACCATCAAACTCAGAAGAGCTCACTTGCACTCTGCTAATTGCCCAATATATTTGCAGAGTGGGCCTCTTTGGCATCAGTTCCCTGACATGTTCTTCCTTCAAAACTTGTTTGTTCAGTTTGTATCCTTGGCAGAAAAAAAAAGTCCCTCTCTAAAAATCACTATGAATTCTGTCAGAGATCTGACCATAGTTAAAGTAAGCAAGTTTATTATGACCCAGAAGATATGATGGATGTGGACCAAAGACCAAAGACCTGTGCCCAGAGTGGAGAACGGTAATCCTAGGATTTCTAGGTGGGCCAGGTAAGTTAGAAGTTCTGAACATGACTGGGGTGGAAGAAGGGTGGAGGCAGAATGAGACTCCAGGGATTTTATTAGAGTTTTATTGTGAAAGTGTGCATCTTCTACCTAGAGGGGGGATGTATGTGTATGCTCAAGTTGACTTAGAAAGCCTAGAGAAGAGTCTCTTTAAATTTTAAAGAAAAAGTCAGAGACTAGAAGTTTAAGATAGGTCAGAACTTACTGATGAAGCTGTAAATTTTAGTTGAGTGTACATGAGTCAAAAACATGATATCCTACAGCAGGGGAGAATCCTGGTTTTAATGGGGAATGCCTAGAAGATACTGAGAAAAGTCAGCAACTCAAATGGCCTGGCTGGTTTAAGTTCCATCTTTCTAGAAGCACTTGAAGAGAAAGCAGAGAGAGCTATGCCTATACCCAAAGCAAGTGACCAATAGGAGAAAAGAAAGGCAAAAGGTGACTATATGATATGTGTATCCAAGGATGATCTTAGCACAAGAAAGCTGCTCTAGTAAAGCAGAGCCCTGGGCCTGTGGACCACATTCACTAAGGCCAGAAGAGGAACGGAGGAGATGAACTATAGTCATGTCTATTTGGTTAGAAGTTTGTTTCCCTGCTTGTTTGTTATCCATATGGAAATGAATGGTTACCTCATGAACTTAGTCTACTCACAAATTCCTTAAATCCATCTTACTAAAACTACTTTTTAGGGCATGAAACACACTAAGAAAATAAAATTGTGGGTACAGTACAAAAGTCATTAAATTAGGGGTGAAGAGGTCTGGGTTCTAGTCCCAATTTTTTCAATTACTACCTGAGATGACATTTCAAGACCTCTATGTATCTACTAGCCTGCAGTGAGGGGACAGTGCAGGGAGGAAGAAGGTGGAAAGATGATCTCCAAGGTCCCTTCCAGTGAAAACAGTCTATTATTCCAGTTAGCATATAATATAATCGAGGAAGTCTAAAAGGTTATATATCAAAACGTGACTAGAGGAATACCCAGGAGAATGGGATTAGGGCAGGAGTAGAGAGACAAAAGAAAACAATTGGAGAACAATTTCAGTGAGGAAAAAATTCAAAGGCAGAAGGAATTTGTAAATGAAATATTAAACAAGAAAAGTTTCAGTTAGCATATAAAATAATAGAGAAAGTCTGGAAAGCCATATATCAAAACATTACTAGTAGTCAGAGTCTAGACATTAAGCAGAAAGAGCAAAGGGACTTGGGAGATCCAACAGTGTGAATATTTTATTTGCCGTCTCTCTCTCCTGCTCTTGTTGAAAAATCTATGGTAGAGCCACTAGATTCCACCCAATTCCTTGTAAGTGCTCTTGATCTTTAGACCCAAGCCTCCACCCAGTCACAGGAGGAAGGACATATAGTTGGTGTTGCCTGGGAAGATGGTCTGCAGCCTCCTGTACAATATATACCATCTGATTTTCTGGCATAATTCAAAGAAAGCTGAGCTTGTCTTTCATCCTGTACTGATATTGCTATTTTCCCCTGAAGATTTTAGCTTCATTACTGTGGCTTCTTATGTCATCCTAGCTCCTCTCTTTGTCCCCATAAACTCCAGGGTCTACAAGTCTATTATGTAAGCTGTATAGAGCCCAAAAGAAGGCCATGCAATCAAACTGTTTCAGAAGTTATCCATAGTTATGAGTGACCCTATTAGCAGAGTCCCAAAATTCATTATGTGTCTATTTCTGGTAGAGGATCTGGTTGTCTTCATGTAGCTGATGACTTTCGTTGGTGCAGTTCATTGGAAATGCCTTCTGATCTTTACCAAACTATAAATTTGCAGGGTTCCAGTGAAGTGTACAAATCCCAGATTGATTACTCTGTTGTGTCATGGAGATCAAACCAATAAGCTGCTGAAGGACCCAAGCAAAACTCTCTGGTATTCCAAAGAGAAAAACAGAATAAGTAGTTGGTAATAAAAAATTAAACTGCTGCTAAATCACCACTGAAGACATTTAACATTATGCTTATACTATGAAGGATAAGTCCAGTTCCTACTTTCAAACTTAAATTTGACATTTTCTTATCTCAGTGCCAACCAAGCTGCTTTTACCAAAAGTAAGAAAAGACTCAAGTGAGTAAGATAACCAAAACTTCTAAAGGTGGTGGAGTTTTTGCCTGTGGCTTGAAAAGAGAAAGGGTAAAGATAAACATAAGAATGAAAAAACACACCTCCCTAGTTCTTCTAATACCCAGCTATTGGTTTTCAACCAGTTTCTCAACAGTTTTACTCTTATTCAAGAAATTATAATTACAAAAAAGAAAGAAAGAAAGAAAGAAAAAGCTTGCAGGTAGAAGTAGAATAATGGCTATTTAGTTACCTTTTCTTTTTTTTTTTTAAGATTTTATTTATTTGACAGAGAGAAACACAGTCTGAGAGGTAACATAAGCAGGGGGAGTGAGAGAGGGAGAAGCAGGCTTCCCTCCAAGCAGGGACCCTGATATGGGGCTTGATCCCGGGTCTCTAGGGTCATGACCTGAGCCAAAGGCAGTCACTTAACCAACTGAGCCACCCAGGTGCCCCTAGTTAACTTTTCTATGATCCTTGGGTTTTTTTTGTTTTATTTTGTTTATTTATTAGAGAGAGTGTGTGGTGGGGAGGGTCCGAGGGTGAGAGAGAGAGAGATAGAGAGAGAGTCACAAGCAGATTTCATGCTAAGCACAGAGCCAGATTCAGGGCTCAAACCCATGACCATGAGATCATGACCTGTGCTGAAACCAAGAGTCCAATGTTCAACCCACTGATCCACCCAGGCATCCCTCTAATCCTTGTTTTTATTCTCCTCAGATGTCATCTTCCTACTCTATGAAATGGGCAGTTTACTCCTAGTATCATCTCTCTTGTTCTATATCACTGGTCAAAGTAACTTTTAATTCTATTAATAACTTATAGGTGATACTTAAATCTCTGAATCATAAAATACCATCTGATAAATAAGGCTAGACACAGAAAGTTGACTCACTGAGGTGACTACTACTCATTTTGCTCCTTCCTCTTAAGAAATAAAATCTTCACCATAAGAAGGTGGTTCTGTTTCATTTTCTCTGGATATGAGTTCTGAACATGAGTATGAAACAAATGTTTCTCACCTTCTTCCCTACCTATCTCAAGCTTAACATACAAGGCTGTGATTTTCTTATGAAATTAAGTTTGTAATTTCTACAAAAATAGTATTAGTAATTGCCCCTGGGTAAATGGACATGCAAACAGGTCACTGAAAGTTATTTAAGTCAGTATATATTAGTAAGTAATTATAGTAGGATGATTCATAATTTGGAAAAGGTCTAAAAAATTATTTATAGTTAAGAATTTATGACGTTATATTCCTGATAAAGGAAAAATACCTGGAAAGTGAGATTCAAGTTCTGCTATATTTTAAAACTACTTAAAAGTTGGTTTAAATGCTATCCCTGTGAACTGCAAGGGAAAAGGGCTTTTATTTGGCCCAATTATTGCCTCCTGGTCACCAAAATTCACTTGATGGTCAAAGCATCAGTTATTCTGTACTGGAACTGGGCAATTTTCACAATAACACAAGTCTCTGATGTTTTTCTGTAAAGAAAAAACAAGATACCATGAAAAGATATAGCAAAATGGTGAAGTAATGTAGGTAATAAAAAAGCAAATATCTTATTCATAGCCTCTTAGGTATGATGATGCTCTTATGCCTCATTTAAAACTTCATTACCTTGGAAGCCCAAAGTGTGAGAATAAATAAAAAAGACAAGGTGAGCTCTCTGGGCCACACCAAAGCTAATTCTGAGTCTAATGTATCACATGAGGTTGATTAAAGGAGAAATAATGTAAAAATATTAATCCTTAAGCTTATCGAGTCCAGAATAACAATTAAATAAACCTTCTGATAACACTAAAAGGAGGAGTATCATGAAGCCCATGTAGCTGAGCGCTGTCCTTATCTAACTTTGTTTTCCTTTTCACAGGGTCACCAGAACCCACAGAGGCAGAAATTAATGGCCTTCTTCTAGAGCCAAATTATTTGTTCTCAGAAACTCAAACCACTTCACTATTCCCAAGCAGGCCAAAAAGTTTGCAGGTAGAGCTGAGCCAGAGAATCTGGTTTAGTTACACGAGCCAAAACATGAGTCGACCCATTTGAGCTGACTAGACACAGGCAAAGGAAAATACAAAACTTCATATACGTGTGTGTACATGTTGGTCTGTGCCGTGTTTGGGCAAATGGTCACTGGGGTTGACAGGGAGTAATGACAGAGTATTTTCACTGGCTTGTCTTCCCTTGGCTCATCTTTACTACTGGAGGCAGAGCAGCAGTGTAAGATCTTGGCTCACTTTAATTCGCCTACCTCATTTCTTGACAACCAGGAATAGAAAGTGCAGTGGTGTTCATTATTTCTGCAACTGATAAAACTCTTCAGGAGTTTCCCCACCCCCACTAAAGCATCCTTATTCTAAACTCAAATATGCTTCCAAGATTTTGTGTACCATTGAAGTAAGTGAGAAAGTTATTATTCATTTTTTCAAAAAATGCTTGACCTTCCACTTACATGAAACTGTGCTAGGCACTGTAAAAAATAAAATAAACAAAAAACAAAGCATAACACTCAAAGTTTTAAAACTAACTGTAGTGTAAGAAAATGTTTGTTAGTAATGCAGAGTTCCTTTTCAAAAAGCATGATACAAATCTTTCAATATAGATTGATCTAGATATAAGGATATCTAAGTATAGGTATAGATACAGATAAACAGATATGAAGATAGCTATAAATAACTAACTCTTCCTGCTGTGTAAGGATTTTGTTTCTGCATCCCATTTTAGAAGTTTCTACACATGCAGGTCTGGCCCTGGACAAAATGGTGAAGTGTGTGGCCTTCACCTTCAGGACTTCCCAACAATCTTATAGCTTTTCTGTTCTTTCAGGGTCCATGTTGCTCATGATTCCTCTAACTGTTCTACTCTAGGACTTGCCCCTTACTCAACAGCCTTCTATGATCCTTGTAAATTTTCTCTCCAGTTCCACTTTCCCAAGTCTGGAGCTCTCTGAGGATGACTTTCAGAAATGCCAATTTTGGGGCACCTGGGTGGCTCAGTTGGTTAAGCAACTGCCTTCGGCTCAGGTCATGATCCCGGAGACCCAGGATCGAGCCCCACATCGGGCTCCCTGCTCGGCGGGAAGCCTGCTTCTCCCTCTCTCACTCCCCCTGCTTGTGTTCCCTCTCTTGCTGTGTTTCTCTCTGTCAAATAAATAAATAAATAAATTTTTTTAAAAGAGAAATGTCAATTTTGATAGATTACCAGCAGACAGCATGGTATGCAACTTGTAAGGAGTGGTCTTGAATTGACTTAGACAATTTTGTGGAATCCTGGCTCAAATACTTACCAGTTCTGTGATCTTGAATAGCTTATTGGACTTCATGTTTCAGTTTCCTTCATGTCTCAGTAAGATTGGATAAAGAAGGATGGTGGCTAATAGTATATATCATCTAATCTATGATGCCTTCTCCTATCAGTTTCACCATGATTTTACATGCCACTAGGATAGAAAAGAATGTTCTAAATTATGCATGTAAGATGCTTTTGATTGTAAGATACAACTAGATTCCAGAGTGTTAAAATGTGAAAAAGGAACATCCTAAAAGTAATTCAATACAACAGTATCCACCTCATAAGTTTATTCTCAGTGTTAACTAAGGTAACCAATATAGGGAGCTTAGCACAATGCCAGGCACAAATTAAGCACTTGAATGTTAGCTAATATTACTGAGTTTCTCCAGCCAGACATACTTTATCTTAAAAAGGGCTCATTTAATATGATGCCTGAACATAAAAAGTGACACTGTGGGCAGGGTATGAGGGCTTAGAGCCAATGGAAACATACATCATCGTTGTCTTAGAATTTTTGATGTTCTCACTCAGGTTACACATCTTGAAAGTTATTTGTAGGATTGCTCCTACTCAAAACCTAGTGACACCAATCTGAGATCCAAACTTATATCACAGTTTACACAGATATATATTTATATTAAACAATCAAGTCTTTAAAAGGTTTCCAAAATTAGCTGAAGTTTAGAACCAACCCACTCCGCCTGCCAAAAAATCACTTTCCTGGCTTACTAGTTTTCTCATGCTCTTTAAACCTGAAAGTCTATTCAAAGCATCAAAAATCATTTATCTTTGGTATTCTAGTTTTTGTCATTTCATGTGTTAAGTTGAAAAAATGTTAAAAGACAAAAGAGGAAAGAACACCTTTTCACCACAAGACACATTCAGAAGAGTGACATTGTAGAACAAGAATATTTTAGCAAGCACTTTGAATGACATAAATGTCCTATATTTAGAAATCTAATTCTGTCACCTTTATGTTAAATTTAACACATAAAATCTAAGGATGGCACTCATCCAGAAGTCAGACATGATATACAGAATAAATTGTACAGTAAAGTACAGGTCTTCAGTTTAGTCTGTAGCCTGATAAGTTGTTTATGCTAGCATGCCTGTGTGTTAAGTAGTATCTTAACTCTGTTGAGGTGATTTTCTAAAGATTTGACTACTAGTGCAACAGTTGACAATATGTTGCCACAATTACATAACTTCATGAAAACTTTCACCTTGCCTTTGCCAAAATTTAGACAGTGTCTATTTATAACCAATCAACCATTTTTAGTGAGCCAGTCCTTTTTCATCTCTTCCATGAAAAATATGCTATGATCTAAATTGGTTCATGAAATTGACTTAAACCCTTTATACATATTTGCCAAAGATAGGTAGGTCAATTTCTTTAGACCCAAGACCTGAACGACATTCACTAACATCTACCATCTTAGGCAGAACTTAGGAACAGCACACACCAGAGGACAGTTATTTCAATTTGCAACCCCAAGAATAAAACTGTACTCATTCTACACTTGGCACTTCCCTCTACTGGCTACCCTTTTCAGGCATTCATATGGAGTATCTGTTTATATTCCAGGCTCTCCTGTTAAATGATATGTTTCCTTGAAGACTTTAATTGTACATTATTCTTCTTTGTACATTCCTTTACCTATTCTTCTTCCTCTCCATGTTTCATGCCTGATGGAACCTTAAGATTTCTTAAATTAAATTATATGTCTCCAACTTTCTTCAATTTGTACTTAAAAAATATACTCATTAGGCTACACAAGTTCTTGAAATCAAATGTTTAGAAAGACTTGACAATAAATCTACATTTAAGCTTCTCCTGATAGAGGGAACCCTGGGTGGAGAAGAGAACATACCAAGTAGAACTATAATTAATTCAATATGAACAGCTTTTATTAACTCATATTTTTTTCTTGATACCCAGCTATTGGAAACTGGGAAAAACCCTCTATGAGGATTGTAATTACAATGCATTTTCCAAGAAAAGGTGTGTCTAGGAATGCTACTCAGAACACCCGCTGGACCATCGGTCCTCAAAAGAGATAGTTATGTCTTTAAGAAACTGTGGAACAGTCTACTCCCTGCTGGTAAGTCTCAAGTAAATCAAGTAAATTAGAAATACGCCCTAGAAACTGACACTGGGATCGAGGAACTTGAAGAGACTTTAGAGATCATCTAATGATTTTAGTAAACACCCTTATTTTACAAATGAGGAATTTAAACCCCAAACTAAGCTATGTGATTTGACCAAGTTCAGAAAACTTATCAGAGGCAAAATCATAGAGAACCCAGCTATTTGAATTTATAAAAATATTTTTAGTGGGCTGAATTTTTAGATTTGAGCAAGACACAAACTGATTGTTAAATTATCTCCAGGTCATTTTATATATGGAAAAAATAATATACTCTGCAGAGTTTGATGTCACAGAAAAACATATCAATCCAGGACCAAAAATAGGCTGTGCACACAAATCTACTCACAATAACAATGTTCACAGAGACATATCCTCAAATGCATCACTACTTGTGTTGATCCTACTATAAAATATGTCTCAAATTATTTTTCTCTCTGGTGCCACAAACTTTGCTGAGGTCTCTATCACCTTACTTGGGTCAAAGCAACAAGCTCCGAACTGCTCTCCCTGTTCTCAGCCTCTCAAGCTTTCTCTCTGCCATAAAGTTATCCAACAAAAAGCCTAGCTCTTTACATAATCCCTTGCTTTAAAAACCTTCATAAAATCCAAACACAAAAAGACTTTCATGATCTGTGTTCAACCCCTGGCATCTGAGAATATCCAGTCTGAACCTGTCACATTTTCCTGAACACCTGGCTTCCTACCTTGGCACATGACACTTCCTAAACTGGAATGCTCTTTTGCCACTCTCATTCCTTAGGCCACCCTAACACTATTCTTCCCCTGTACACTCTTATGACCTGTTCATATGCCAACTTCTTAATGGTATTTTCCTTAATTCCTCCATATAATTACTCCATTCTAACAAATGTGCATGGCTTAAACAAAACAAGAATCTAATGAAAGATGTTCAACAAGAGGGTGATAGTAATCAGACTTGTGGATTTAAAGGATCATTCTGGCTGCTACGAAGAGCAAGAACAAATGCAGAGAAAACATGTAGAATGGTGATAACAGAGGTGACAGTGGCTTCAACTAGGGTGGAAAATGGATATAAGAGAAACATGTCCACAATATTTGATGATGGATTAGATAAAAAGAATGAAGGGAAGAGGGGTATCATGGTACCAAAAATGACCCAAAACTTTCTAGCACGAGCAACTGAGCAATATGCCATGTCATTTACTGAAATAGGACATGATTGTTTTGTAGTTGCATTTTGGTTTTTGTAGTTGGTGAATGTGGGGTAGATCATGAGTTTGGTTTTAGATCCTTAAGCTCCTATTTAATATCTGGGCAGGGTTGGAGCAAGATGGCAGAGGAGTAGAAACTTGGATATCATTGGGGCCCAGGAGTTCAGCTACATAGTTATCAGACCATTCTGAATACCTACTAACTCAACAGGAGATTGAAGATAAGAAGAGCAACAATTCTAGGAACAGAAAGCGACCACTTTCTGGAAGGTAAGACATGTGGAGAAGTGAATCCGAGGCAATATATGGGAAGAGAGACCATGGAAAGGAGGGGCCAGCTCCAGGCTGTGGAAGAGCAGCAGAGCACAAAGTCGGATCTTTTAGAAGTCTCTTCCACTGAGGAATGTTGTTCCAGAGGCTAAGCAGGGAGGAGAGCCCCCATGGGGACAGTGTGGTCTCAGGACCCACAGGGTCACAAAAAGACCAGGGGTGTATGAGTGTGGCAGAGCTCCCAGGTATCAGGACGGGGATGCCAACTGTGGAGATGGAGCTGAGGAGTGAGCTCTCAGATAAGGGTTATCTTAAATGATGATCCAAGGTATATTCTGGACACTGCTCTTTGAACAGGGACCCCACAAGTGGCAGATCTGGGAAGGTACCCTTCTTCCTTGTCTGGGAGAAGTGACACAGGAGTGTGCTGCAGGAATCTGCTGGGTTTGGAGACTCCAAACATGGCTGCGCACCAGAAATAGAAATGCTTGGTCAGGGCGCCTGGGTGGCTCAGTGGGTTAAGCCTGTGCCTTCAGCTCAGGTCATGATCTCAGGGTCATGGGATCAAGGCCTGCATTAGGCTCTCTGCTCAGCAGGGAGCCTGCTTCCTCCTCTCTCTATGCCTGCCTCTCTTCCTACTTGTGATCTCTCTCTCTCTGTCAAATAAATAAATAAAAATCTTTTTTAAAAAAAGTTTTGAAAAAAAGGAATGCTCAGTCACAGGCTAGACGAGCACTGAATGCAGCTAATGACCAGGCAGATGGGAGTTCATTAACCGCTTTTCTCTGAGGGTGCACTGAGGAGTGGAGCTTTCAGCTTCCACAGGGCCAGAGAATGGGAGGCCATGATTTTCATTCTCCTCCTCCAAAGCTGTACAGAAAGCATTCAGGGAACAAAAGCTACCAAGAGCAAAACCGAGCAGATTATTTAGCCTGGGCCTTGGCAAGGACAGTTCAATTCTGCCTCAGTAAAGACATTTAGGAATCATTGTAATAGCCCCCTCCCCCAGAAAATCAGCAAGAACATCCAGCCAAGACCAAGTTCACTGATCAATGAGAACTGTGGAACTCTAGAGTGAGGGAAAGCAACACACAAAATTCATTCTTTTTCCCCATGATTCTTTAGTCTTTCAAACTTAAATTTCTTTAATATTTTTCTTTTTCTATTTTTTTTAATTTTTCTTCTTTCCTATTTTAAGCTTTTTAAACTTTTTTTTATCTTATCAATATCTTTTTTTAAAAATCTTTTTTAGTTTTCATTGTCACATTCTAACCCTTCATTCTATTTAACCTCATTTTTTGTATACATATAAGTTTTTCTTTCTTTAAAATTTTGGGATACAGTTTCTTCTGACAGACCGAAATATACCCTAAATCTAGTGAGTGTCTTTGTTCTAGTATCCAGCCTGATTACATTCTTTCTGCTTTTTTTTCTTTTTCATCTAATTTCTTATCAATTACTTTTTTTTTATTGTTACTAAAATTTTTTTTCCAGTGTTTCAAGATTCATTTCCCATTCCCCACACCCAGTGCTCCACACTTTAGGTGTCCCCAGTACCCACCACCAGGCTCTCCCATCCCTCCACCCCCCTCTCTCCAAGTCCCTCAGTTTGTTTCTGTGTTCAAAATCTCTGTTGTTTCGTTTCCCTCCCTAGATTACCCTAGTTCCCATTTGCTTTCCTTCTGCCACTGTCCTCCAGTTTGCCCCTCATGCACCACAAGTAAGTGAGACCGTGCGATACTTGACTTTCTCTTCTTGGCTTATTTCACTCAGCATAATCTCTTCCAGTCCAGTCCATGTTGCTACAAAAGTTGGGTATTCATCCTTTCTGACGGAGGCATAGTATTCCATTGTATATATGTACCACATCTTCTTTATCCATTCATCTGTTGATGGGCACCTTGGCTCTTGCCACAGTTTGGCGATTGTGGCCATTGCTGCGATGAACATTGGGGTGCATATGGCCCTTCTTTTCACTACTTCCGTATCTTTGGGGTAAATGCCCAGTAGTGCAATTGCAGGGTCATAGGGTAGCTCTATCTTTAATTTTT
>PITA01021692.1:0-32088 GCA_004023965.1 Spilogale gracilis | reverse complement strand
GCAGGGGGAGTGAGAGAGGGAGAAGCAGGCTTCCTGCCGAGCAGGGAGCCCGATGTGGGACTCGATCCCGGGTCTTCGGGATCATGACCTGAGCCGAAGGCAGTCGCTTAACCAACTGAGCCACCCAGGCCCCCCAGAATAATGCTGTAATTTTAACACTCTCTGAGAATTAGAAGTTATTTTTCTAAGGAAATGATAGAAATTGAATATATACTCATCAGACTGTGCTTTTAAGGCTGCCTATCTGCAGGCGTCAGCCCAACGGGGACAATTAATAAGATTTTCCTGCTCTTTCATGGTGAAAACAGAGACATTTTCATGCTTTGTGGGTAAAATTGAGAATTTGGTTGTAGATGCTTAGGATTTTTTTTTTTTTTTAAGATTTATTCATTTGAGAGTGAAAGGGAGAGTGGGGTGGGGAAGGAGCAGAGGCAGAGAGAGAAAGAGAGAATCCTCAAGCAGACTCCCTAGTGAGCATGGAACCCAACGTGGGGCTCAATCCCAGGACCCCAAGACCATGATCTGAGCCCAAATCAAGAGCTGGTGGCTCAACCTCCTGAGCCATCCTGGCGCCCCTCGATGCTTAAGTTTTAGTTGAGTGATACAGGTGTGTGAGTGATACAGGTGTGTGAGTGATACAGGTGTGTGAGTGATACAGGTGTGTGAGTGATAAAGGTGTGTGAGTGATACAGGTGTGTGAGTGATATAGGTGTGTGAGTGATACAGGTGTGAGACAGCTGCAAACACAGCTGCAAGGGGCACGGCATCACTCTGGGGAGGCGTGAACTTGAGCATGCTCTGTTTGCCCCCTCTCTCCCAGCTTGCTTGAAGTTTATCAACTGTCCTGCTCACACTCCTTAGGAAAGTACTTCCTCCTGAGTTCATTCTGGTTCCGTGCGATTAAATGGGTCATTTCATGACAAAAACCCCAAACTGAAAACAAGATTCTCCCGTGTGCAGTATGAATCCCAAAGAGCCTTTCCATGTGGTGTGTATGAGAATAAACAAGAACAGCAGTAGGCGGAGTTCGTTGCAGTATTAGCGCATAGCTGAGTCATTTATCTTTTTTTTTTATTTTAATTTTTTTTTTCAGTGTTCCAAGATTCATTGCCCATTCCCCACACCCAGTGCTCCATGCAACAGGTGCCCTCAGTACCCACCACCAGGCTCTCCCATCCCCCCACTCCCTCCCTCCAAGTCCCTGAGTTTGTTTCTGTGTCCAAAGTCTCTCTTGTTTCGTTTCTCTCCCTGAATTACCCTACTTCCCATTTACTTTCCTTCTCCTACTGTCTTCTATATTACCCCTTATGCATCACAAATAAGTGAAACCATGTGATACTTGACTTTCTCTACTTTGAGCCATTTATGTTTATTTCCCAATACCCCCGGCTTTCTAAAAAATACTGCAAAGCCTGTATTTCTTTTGACTCGAGGATAAAGTCTGAGCCTTCCCTGCTTCCTATTCAGACTTCAGCCAACTTCTTGCCTCCTTGTGTGTCATATTCCTGCCTTACTTCTCACTTCTATGTGGGCTTCAGCTTTGTCATTCTCTCCGTTCTCTTGACTCTGGAAGCAGCTCAGTGAAGATAGACTGTGACAGCGCCACACCTTGTGGGGTTCAGCGTGGCTGCTAGGCGAGTCTTCTTGAGCACTAGGTCCTTGCCCTGGTTTTATTTCCTTCCCCGGGCTCTGCGGCAAGTCCTGCACACAGTAGGCCCTCGGTGAGTGTTTAGATCAGTGGGAGAGTGAGCCCCACACCAGATTTGGCCATAAATCAAGTGCTGCTTTATTTGGGGGATATCTTGTAAGGTATTTCTCCTTTTCTGGTGGTATTTTCTCCCACTTAATACTGCCAATTGTAGGAAGAAATGCTGTAAAGTAGACTTTGGAAAATTTTATCCTATCTTTTTAAAAAATTAACACTGTCCTTTTCTTGCAGCTCGGAAAAACAGTCATCATTTTGAATCTGATGTTGAGGAGAATGAAGCACTGATTTATCAGTTCCGTCCAGTTTATACAGGAAATATTTCCTCATTTCAGCAAAGTTACATATTTGATTGAAAGTCTACAGTGTGTTAACAGAGAAATTTTGAACCATTCCGTGATTAAACTGTTGCAATAACTTGCTACTCATGGCAATCATGGAAAGCCACAGAGATTCCTTTTCCACGATGTTACTAGCTGATTCTTCATTCAGTGTATTTGACTATTTATATCACATTTGATAATTAATTAATTTGATAATTAAATAATTGTGGTGTATTTCACAGAAAAGCTTTAACCTGAAGATTAGAACAAAACAAATTGATTGAAAATACAAATATTGTTTTCTCATTGATTGATTGTGGAAATAAATACCTCCCCCTAGCTATCCACCCCATCCTTGCCAAATACCCTTTTTAAATCCTACCTCTAGTTTATTGTGAGCCCTTCTTTCCTTCTTGGGAGTATTGGTGTGTGTGTGTGTGTGTGTGTGTGTGTAAAGGTGTGTATGTGTACATGAGAGTGTGTGTATGCACACATATTTCCTTTTCTGCCTTTTCAGCTCCGCAGTTAAACTGTACACCTGCTGATTGCAGAGCTTGGGTCTTGAACTTTCTATCTTTCACAATGTCTAACACAGTAAGCCCTCAGTAAGTCCTTGTGACCACTGGGGAGTAAACTTTCTTTCCATGAAAAATAATTCGAAAGCTGCCATACATTTATTTGTGTACATTTTAATACATTTCTCAATCTGTGCTTCCCTCACCATCCCAGGTACCCTCAGCAACTCTGAAATTTAGGAATTCCTTGAGGACAATGAAGCAGAAGAGAGGATAGTTTGAGCTATTATTCACAATGTTTATGCCTCTGTTCTTCTGAGTTCAGAGCTGCTGCTGGTGAAGCAGAAACATGCGAAACAGACTGAGCAGGGTGTTGTAGGAGATGAGGAAGGATTTTATATACAAAAAGATGAGAAAAATAACTTGATACTAAATAGATAATAATAATAGATTCTAATAAAGATACTGAAGCAAACCATAAGCTTTGGGCAATAAGTCCAAACAGAACATAGAAATTGAAAGGTCTTAACCTGTTTAGTCAGGTTAAACAGGACTTGAAGAGAAGTGTGGCAGATTTAGTTTCTATCCATGAGCAAAAACACTGTGAAGTCTTGTCCGATGTGCTATTGCTAGCTAGTTCATGGCTCTCACCTCTAGAAAAAGGTAGCAATGGGATACGCTGCCAGGGCTCTTCCCAGCCCATTTGTGTTGAAATACAAATCTCCTGGTCTTCGAAGTTCCCTCTTAACCCCTAATCCTGACCTTAGAGTGACTCAGGATGCCGTAGCATCCAACCTTCTGCCGTGAAGACCAGCTTCTAATTGCTCCCAAAGATTCTCACTGTGCTTGAGTCATATGACCACAAATTGGAGAAAATGTAAGCCATGGTTTCTTTTTAACTTAAGCTTTCCATTTTTCCAACCATGTCATTTTTTTGAAGTCTTTTTTTTGAAGCTAGACTCACATTATTCCAAGAATGGAATCACTCTCAAAGTTGACAATATTCCTGTTTATCCTCAGCACCAGCAGTCCCAACCAGGTGACAGATGTCCCTTTCTTGTCTAGCTTGACTTCAGGCTTATCCAGGGCAACTCGCTGTTGCTACATCAATGGAGGCAAGAGAGGACATTTAGAGGTGCCTGTTGATGTTACTAAGCAACAGGAAAGCCCTAGGAGGAGATAGCCAGCTGCCCCTGAAGGGCTGTCCGACCATCATGTTCAGCCCCTGGAAGAGTGGAGTCCCCTCGGTGACACTGGTTGGAAGTTGGCTGCGTAAGGGCCAATACACAGGCCCACACATGCAGCTCCAGCCCAACGGTCGGCAGGGAATCTCCAGTAACCCACATTCCTGAACTTGTCCTGTGTCCATCACGAGTCATTTAATCAGTATGTCAATGCCATTCCGGCAGCCCAGTCTCTTGTAATCCTGTGGAAGAAATCCTGTGCTTGTAGGAATACCTTCCTAAATTGGAGTATGGCCACAGGACCTGGTACAATCTCATAGGCATGATTTCAAAAGCTGCTCAGGGCATCTTGTTGATTCATGAATGGAGTAGTGTTGGACAAGACCTTGAAGGGCAGAAATGAGAGTAAGGGTCCATGCAGGTCTGCCTAGGCTTGGAGGGTCCTAACCTCTGGCGTGGCCGTACCTGGCTTATCACCACTGTGGAGGCACTTATGAGAATTTGGGGTATATGCTTCCCAAGACTAGGACCCACCCAAGACCAGGTCTAAGTGTGGGGTCCCTAGCCCAGACAGCACTCCTCCCTGACCAGTCAGTCCCAGGCACTGGAAAGGGGCTTGGACAACTTTGAGGAAGGTACTTCAAATGTGAGAGCCGCGCTGGGCAAGGTCTGGAGCAGGGGGCTTGGCTTTCTTGTGTCTAAGGGTGATGCTGCGTAGCTCCTGAGGGGCCCAGTGACCATGCTGCACAAAGATACACTAAAGAAGGATTCGGATCTGAAGTAAAGATGTTACACTCCACACCGTGCTCATGAAAGATCGCCACCCCTACCCCCCTGCGCCATGGTCCTAGGACGCTTGCATTGAACCAGATCATGGCTGAAGTCACCTAGCCCTGTGGTGAGAACTGTTGTGTCAGCTGGGCCATCTTTGCTTCTGCTTCTGGTCTAGAGCAGTGCTTTTCAAGCTTACACGTGTGAGGGATCACTAGGGGATCTTGTTAAAATGCAGATTCTGATTCAGCAGGTCTGGGATTGGGCCTGAGGATCTGCACTTCTGACCAGCTCCCAGGTGATGCTGATGCCACCAGTCCGTGGGCCACACAAGTATCAAGTCTTCACTGTTGGCAGGAGAGGAGCAGAGGCTGAAAGACAAAAGGTGAGAGAAGAAACATGTGGATGGGGAGAAGAAAAAGGAAGAAAGAACTAAAAGAGGAAGGATTGGGTAAATGTGGTTTTCTTTCTGTGCATAAGAGATGGCTAATGAGGGTCCTTCTCCAGCCTATAGCTGACGTCAGCATCTAAGAGTTTGGGGGGAACAACTCCAAAGTCATCACCTCTGCCATTTCCCAACCTCTTTCCCACGTGAAACGTCTCAAATGGAATGGGAATGCTGGACTTGAAAGAACGGGCCGTCACTCCATTGTATTCAGCCAGATACTTCTGAGTGCTCACGAGTTTCAGAAGCTCGTGGCCTGACACAAAATGTTCTCTGAAGGGTTGTTGGCTGTCTTCATTTCCACACTGTAGAGAACGCAAATGCTTGCACCTTGTCAGGCTGAGTTTCTGAGGTTAGGATGGTCCCGTGGCTTCTCCGAGCACAGTAATAACTCCCACTAAAGCATTCGAGCCCAGCATGTGACATATAGTGCCCCCCTCTCATTTCCCCTGCCTTCTCTGCAGTAATGGACAGCTCTCGGACCACTCTGGGTTTCTCTGCCCTGGCTGTCAGACTAGCAAGAAAACATAGCACTTCTTTCATCTGGGAAGAGCTAAGAGAAGAGTCCTTTATTCCTTAGAAACAGAGGCTTTGTTATTATTTATCTTGTAATTTTGCCCCACTTAACAATTTTCCTTCTAGAATGAATCTTGTTTTCATTCCATGTAGCATTTTCATTCTAATAGTAGTTTAAAATGAACGGAGGTGTTTTGCAGTAATGAATCAGAACCGCTAGATGTCAGAAGAGAACCAGTTAACCGGAGGTTTAACCACTTGTGTTTACATTCAGCCCTTTAGCAGAGTAGATTTTAGGAGGTTGCAAGAAACCTAAAGAAACTGCTTCATAGCACAGTCATCATATTTATTTAAATACTAATGGTTTATTGAATCGTTATGTTGTACATGTCAATTAAATGTCAGTTAAAAAAACTAATGGTTGTGTAAAGGTAGATTTATACCTAATACCACATATTTTATTTTCTGATCTATGAGAAGGTCCTGAAAGATGTGATAAAAAGAAAGGGCAAAATTCTAAGTATTTTTTAAGGACCAGGTGATTTCATGTACATAAATTTGTGGTCTATGTACAAAATTCCCAAATCCTATTCCCCTTGTACCTAAACAGAACTTTTAGGCTAGAGTTTTTGTTTGGTTGTTTGTTTTGTTTTGTTTTTTTCCCCTGATGGGTGAAGAACCAGAACTTCACATAACAGAGATGCTTCTGGACAGATCTACTCTGAAAGCACCAAGTCAATCAAGACATATTCCTTGAATATCTACTATAAACAAGGTTCATGGAGGAGAAGCATTTTTTTTAATATATAATAATTTATTTTATTTTTTCAGTGTTCCAAGATTCATTGTTCATGCCCCACACCCAGTGCTCCATGTGCACCTTAATACCCACCACCAGGCTCACCAATTGAAGCCCTTTAAGTAGACATTCATGTTGGATTTTTCCCTTATAAATGAAAGTTTCTCAACATAATGTACTCTAAATCTTGTCTTAATTTCTCTTTTGGATTTAAGGGAAAGTCCCTGATCATTAATTTTTCTACTGAACTTGTTCATTATCACATAAATTTAGCATATTTTTCGGCTTCCAACTTTCTGACATTTATTATAATTTCTCATAAACCTAATTTAGAGATAGTCTGTAGAAACTTACAATACCACCTAAATTCTTCTACTGTAGTTCAGCATTCCAGTTAATTCCTCCTGGAAACTTTCCAGGGAGAAGCTCAAAAGTTTGAGAGAATTAGAGACTGTCAGAATGGGAGAGTACTTCCATTATCATGGTGGGCAATGAGTAGCTGCCATATTTCCATCAATGAGATTTATTTATTTTTATCTTTATCTTTTAGATTCTTAAAAATTTATTTATTTGATGAGAGAGAGAGAGATAGATATCACAAGCAGGCAGAGAGAGGGGAGGAGGAAGCAGGCTCCCTGCTGAGCAGAGCGCCTGATGTGGGCCTAGATCTAGATCCCTAGATCCTCATGACCTGAGCTGAAGGCAGAGGTAGGTGTTAACCCACTGAGCCACCCAGGCGCCCTCCATTAATGAGATTTAAACAGGATTTGTTTTAGATCAGCAACATTATCCCTGGACTACCTTGAACTGTTGGCAAATTAAAAGTCACAATTTCTTCTTCTCTGGCTTATCTATCATATCTTCTGACCAGTTTCCCAGCAGGATGAGAGTGGCAAAAGTACCAGTGTCAGAGGCCAAGGGCTCAGTCCCATCTCTGTCATTCCTGTAATCTTGGGAAAATCATACACTCCCTTAGTCATGAAAATTTCTGCTCATTCTCTGAGCACTTCACAACCCGCAAAATTGTCCTTCAGGTTTTTCAGCCCAGAGTAGATTCTTTCCTTTTTCTTTTATAGTCTTTGATAATAAAAACAATTAAATTTCATTCATTTTTGTAAAATTAAATAAGAAAAGTTTTCAATCTACACAGTTAGAATGAAAATTACTGTCTTTTCTTTCTCTTTTAATTTTATAAAATAAATTGCTGTGAAGATGATCATTTACATTTTTTCTTCTCTGGTAGGAAGGATCTAAAAGACTTGGTTCCTCTTCACTAGTCTTGATCCAAAAACAAAGTAGCTAATAAGTAATATATGCAAATCTTTTGGTATAATTAATAATAATGATTGGCCCCCATGTTGAGGGTAAAAGCCACATAAAGCGAAGTTTGAACTAAGAACAAAATTTAGAATAATAATAATGTAACAATGATAATAGAACATTGAATTAAAAATTGTTACTTTCCCCTTAGTGTAGTGTTATGTATTTGCAAATAGAAGTTGTGTCCTGCTTTTGTTAACTAGGTCAAAAACATATTTCTGTATTGCTAGGTATGTGGCCATCCTAGTTGGCTGGGTCCTTGCCCTTTGGGAGGATGGGATGACCCAGCGGGGACCTAGTCTTGGCGGCTTAGGATTGGTCAGCGTGGGAGGTGGGTCAAGGATTCAATGTGGTCCAAAGTGGGGCAGTGAGGCAAATACAAGCCAGTGTACCCAGGGGAAATCAGAGAGCACTAAACGAAAAGGGTAAGAGTAATGCAGTAGCTGGAAAATGGACCAGGGAGTCAGGGACTGCAGTGAAGAGAGCCTGAAGCGTGAGCCGACTCTAGCAGCCAGGAAAGTCCTGGGTAAGTGTCCCAACTCCAAGGGGAGATTGTCGTTTACTGGACAGTGTTTTGGTTGGGGCATGCCTCGTTGCTATATCGGGTACCAAGACTTATTTTACTGAGATGTAAACTACATCATTAAAGTAAAGATATCCCATCTTCAAAAGCTGGCCGTGTTTGCCCATGTTGGATGTGGAGGATATTTACTAGAAAGCCATGCTGGCTGATACTTTAACCACTTTTTTCCCAATGCCCAGGTTGCAGACCACCCTAGAGGCCTCCTGGGTAGGAATTACTCTGGATCACCAGTCACTCTGCATTTCCTACTTCCTTTCTTCTGCCTCTGGTCTTTCCCTCAAGAGAGGGTTTGATATTCAGGGAGTTTTTCTTTCCTTGCCCAGTCCCCTGACGTTTCTGGGTCATTGGGGTGGGCTACCTGGTTTTGTGGTTCACTGGGTGATTTATGAGCTCAAGCTCCAGCCCAAACCTTGGCCTCAGCCACCAAAGCACCCCCATGAGGCTTTAAACAGCAAGGCTGTGATGACTGTATTTTAGTCCTTCCCTATGTGCCTAGAGAAGGAAAGTTGAAGGACTAAGCTTCCTAGTCGGAGATGCACTATGAGGAGGGAGAAGCCTCCTAGGGCTGGACACCATTGCTCCCCTGAGCATGCCAAAGTGCACTTTCAGATGCGATTCCTGCTGTCAGCAGCCCTATTTGCACACATCTGTGGTCTCCATGATGCTCACCCAGTTCTCTAGGGCAGGAAAGGGGGGTGCAGGTCTGCGTGGAGCTCACCACCTCTGGCTTAAGGGTGTGCTAACCTCAGGGATGCTGTGAGTGTCCCAGTTAGCTTTTACTGTACAATGACTCCCCCTTCCCCATTGCAGTGACTTAAAATAACTGTTGCATTTAACTTATGAGTCCATGTGTCCTTTGGTCTGGCCAGGTAATGGGTTAATACCCAAGATCCCCGTCAAGACACAGATCCTTCCAGAGCCAACCCACAAGGCATGGATGCACTGGGAGGGGATTCATTCAATTCTGCATTTGTGAACTTATCTTTGTCCTGGTGTCAGGCCAGTTAGACACCATGGCCTTTTCAAAACATGGAAATACAATTATTAAAATTTGTTCGCCTCAAGGCTGACAATGGGCCCATCAGTTAAAGTTTGAAAATGTAGATTTCATTCTTTGTGCAGGTATGGCTAGGTCAACAAATCAGAAGATCATTGTCATTGAAGAGATTGTTTATTACTTGTACTTTCTAAGAGGAAGAGGGGTGTCATGCCACACAGGGTTAGACATGTTGGTCACAGGCAGATAGCAAGGGAACTAGGGGCAAGAAGCTTTACGGTGGCTTTGTGGGAAGGAACACAGTGCAAGGTAGGGTAAGAAGGCTCAGCCAGTTTAGGACTGGCTGGTTTGCATAATTTCAGCAGAATCAACATGTTGGAGCTACCCTAGTTCTGTAACAGCTGGCTTTGGGGTGATTAGGATGGAGAGCAGTGTCCTGACGTGTAAGAGACTGATAAAGTAGGTGGGCAGTGAGGAGGAGCTGGGACCTCTAGGAATTAGCTAGCCCTGATAGGGGCAGTCCTTCCCCCCCAGGTCAGAAAAGCCTCCAACGTCAAAGCATCAATACAGAAGCTAGAAAATGTGGTTCATACACTACCTGTGTCTTCCGTGCCTCAGCCAGGGGACTCTGTGCCTCATTCAATCTCCAAATGTCCCTAGGAAGTTCTTACTTAGATTTTTTTCCCTGTTCCCCTTACCTTAGGGTTGTGAGATTCAGATGACATCTTCACAGAATTGGTGGATGTTATCCCTTGGAGCGTGCAATTCCTTACTCCTTGCCCCGTTGCTTATCTGCAAAAGCTGAAGCATCCATGGACCACCAAGTCCCCCAACATTGGAACTCAACTTGCAGCTGATGCTTGGATATTTGAGCCCTTGTTGGAGAATCAGATCTGTCTGTTTATTAGTCCTCATTCAGAGATCCAGGGCCCAACAGAATTTATCAGATTAGGACAGAGAGCAACCCGCATTGGATCAACTGTATATATGATGGGTTTGCCTGTCACCATTACTATGTGGTAGAAATGGGAGGGCATGGCCATTTCACAGAGGCTATGGTTTTTATGCTGATGACTTCCTCACCTCCTCTGATAAAACAAACTCTGGCTGCTGGTCAGTGCCTGGCACAGCCAAGGTCACCCAGAGGGACCTCCTGGATGCTCCGACACATCAGGGAATGGACATTGGCCCTACTTTTTAAATCTACAACTTCCTAAGGTACCGCAGCACCTGATATACAATGTTGCCAGTGTCACCCCTCCCTGGCTTCTGAGCTGGCTTCTAAGTGAGTCGGTGTGTTCTGAGCTCCTGGTCTACTCGCAAGCCTTTATGATCATGGAGGTCCCTGTCCCTTTTACTTGGTGGCTCCCAGAAGTTGAGGGTGTGACAAGACTGTCAGTGTACCAAAGGGGAGGACGGCTGTTACCAACTAGATGCAGGTTGATTAACAACTGGACTGTCAGATGAAGGTGGGAATATAGGTCGCTTTCCCTTGCTCCCTCTGTGCTGAGGCCAAGTTTAGGGCCATGGGACGTCCTCCTGCCCCTGTTTAAATACTGCTTCTTTGTTTCAAGCCCTGTTGGTTATGAGAGGTAGGTGACTTAGGGGCCCATCCCTCGTTGATGGCTGTCAGTGTTGGGGCACTAGATGTGTGACAAACTCCTTCTAGGGGGATACTGTACCCAGTTTTATTGTTGGAGTGAGCCAGAAGGAGGTAGGGGCCATGACTTCTGGCGTTCAGCACCTAGATGGCTGTTAATTAGAAACAGGAGCCTCAGGCAGCAGCCTGTATAAAATGGGCAGTTCAATTCCTTCCAGGCAAACACTGGACAATTAGGATTTTCGCAGGCTCCCTCTGCACCGAGAGTCCTGGGGATTAGCTGAGGTGAGGGAGTGCACACCTGCTCGTTGGTTAACAACTACTTCTTGGTTTGCTGCAGTCTTGTCCGACTTGCCCCACTGTTTTTCGGAGCTAGGTGATTTAGGGGTCCGTCCTTGAGAGGCAGCCTTAGGAGCTGGGGTACTAGATGTGTTACCTAAACCTCTGGCTCCTCAGGAGATGCTGGAAGAGGGTTATTCTCTCCCACCTGCATAGCACCGACTCAGGGTACGGTCTGTGGCAAAAGTATGGCTTGGGTTTTCTACTCACATGATGCAGGTACATCGATCCACTGAGTCTCAGGATTTCCCTCAGAGAGAACTGCTCTGTGTGGCGCTATGATATTCAAGATGTCCCTGGGAAGAGGGAAATTCAGGAGACTCTTGCATTGATTACCATCTTCGTCCAGACTTAGATTTTTTTTTTCTTTAGATGTTCATTAAGCGTTTTCTTGAAGCCTAGAAGTTCTTCCATCTTCTTATTTCTATTTTCTTTTTTCCTAATTTTTCTGTGGTACGATTTTTTGATTCTGGAACTCCATTAAAGTTCATTTTGGAGTGTGGTGTGAATTTACCAGCTAATTTTTGGTTCCATACTTACAAATGGTTTTTCTGACATCATTATCAAAGCCTCTCTTTCCCCTTATTTACAATGCTGTCTATAATAAAATATACTACATTTTTGTAAACACTGATATCCATTTTGTATTATTTTGTTTCCTTACTTTCTGCTTATGCCAGTCATATACTAGTTTATAAGGTTTTTGTAATATATTTTAATGTAAGGCCAATTCTCTCTTATTGGCTTTTAAAGTTTTGACCTCTTTTTGACCTCTTTTTTTTTTTAAGTTTTAATTTAAATTCCAGTTAACATACAATATGATACTAGTTTCAGGTGTGCATGATTTCTTTTCCTATTTATATGTTAAGATTAAATAGAAGAATATTTTGTTGGGTCCTCAAAACCCTCCCACACCCAACATGGATTTTTACCTGGAATACAGTAAGCCTATAAATTTGAGAAAAATGGACATCCTTATTTTTAGCTTTTTCCATATAGCAATATACACTGTATCTTTTATCTCTTAATTCAGTTACGTGGTTTCCTATATACTTCTCATTGGGATTTTTCTTAGTTATTTTGTTTTCTATTACTACTTCTCAATGATATTAATTCATTTGCTTTTTTTTTTTTTTAAAGATTTTATTTATTTGACAGAGAGAAACACAGCGAGAGAGGGACCACAAGCAGGGGGAGTGAGAGAGGGAGAAGCAGACTTCCCGCCAAGCAAGGAGCCCGATGTGGGACTCGATCCTGGGTCTCTGGGATCATGACCTGAGCCGAAGGCAGTCGCTTAACCAACTGAGCCACCCAGGCACCCCTATTCATTTACTTTCTTAAATGGAAAGTTTTAAACACACATCCCTTGAACTCTTCAGAATAAGATGTCTTTTAAATTTTTTAACAGGATTGTTTTTGGTAGGAATGTGGGGCCTGGAGCACCAACATTCCACTGGCTTTTGGGGGTGAATTTGCGCCTGCTCTTACTGATTCTGGTAACTATTTTATTGACTCCCAAGGCCTTATTATAGTTTATTCGTTTTATATAATGTATTTTAACATAAATATACATAATTATATTTTATATATAATACATTAGGATTATTAATTCCCTTTTTTATTTCTGTACATATATACATTTTCTGTATTCCATGTGACAGTTTTTTCCCAGAAATAGAGAATTGAATGCACATGTTAAATTAAAGAGGGCTGAATCATTTAGCTTTTGAAATGTTGCAATTAAAATAGCATGGGTGGGGTTACAGACTTCTCCTTTATGTGAATAAAAGCATTCCAAGAAGTGGCAGAGTAATCACAGTATATAATTTTCTGGAAGGCATTATCCCAAACCGGCCATTTGCAGGTAGAATCAGATGTGTGTGGATTTGCTGCTCTGGTACTACAATTATGCTTTTACCTTTTCTTTGCTTTCAGATAGAAAGTTCTGACAAAGGCTGTGGTGCTCAGGGCTTCTTGGAAACCACACAATGGTGCCCCTGTGTTGAACTGTATGTTAAAGAAAGGGCCATAGCCGCACTAATGAACCTGTGTCAAGATACTACTAGTTCAGTTCCCATCACTTCTAATTAGGGCTTCCAGAATTCTCTGAGCCTTGCCAGGTCTCTGGCTGGGGCCATTTTAATGTTTCCACTCCAAAGTCTGGCTGCTAATTTTGATTTTCTTTTCCTCTGTGGGATTTCCCAAATCATTATGACAGAAAAGTCATTGACTTTGCCTTTCATAACAGAAGTTTTCTTTTTAAAACCCTTTTTATTTTGAAATAATTTCAGTTCTTACAGAACTGCTGCAATTATTATACAAGGAATTCCTATATATCCTTCACTGATATTACCCAATTGCTATTATTTTCCACATTTGAATTATCATTCTTTCTCTGCCCTATACACACGTGCACACATTCTTTTTTTGAACCATAAGACATTAAATTGCAGGTGCTGCCTTTTACCCCTAAATTCTTCAATGCATATTTCCTAGTAACAAGGATGTTCTCTTACATAATACTGTATAATTATCAACATCAACAGAACTTACTAAAATGTTTCCATTTGTCTTGCCCAGAGTCCAATCCAGAATCTCATAACGTATTTAGTTTGTTATGTCTTCTTAGTGTCCTTTAACCTATTCCTCAGTTTCTGTCTTTCATGAAGATTATAGACGAGTTATTTTGTGGAAGCTTTCTCCTAATCCTAAATATTCAACAATGTCCAAAGGTATGATCTTTACCTTGCAGTTGAGCCTCTGTTATCTTCATTTTCCTATCTAAAACCTGAAAACATTTAAGTCCTATTTGTGATTAAAGAACTCAAACGTACAAGGGCAAAAGCATGGGGAGGGAATTAACATTTGCTGACCTCCTGCAAAGTCCCTGAACTGGCCAGTTGATAAACATCTCATTTCATTAGCACATCCATCCTGTAACATAAATTATTATTGCTATTGTGTACATTTTGCAAATGAGGAAGCAGATGCTCATAGATTATAATTTGCCCAAAGCCGCACAGTTGGAGCTAGGATGTTTTGTAGCCCAAATCCTCAATTTCATCACACTCCTTCTGAGAGGGCACTTAATCTACCTTGACCTTCATCCACCCTTGGTTCTATATAGAGCTTGACTTCTGTAGGGTCTTCTAGCCTTCCATGGGAACTATTAGTGTATTACCTTTTTCCTCCATTGGACTGTGAGCCAACTCCTGAGGGGGAGAGACCGTAGTTATTTACTTTGTAGTCCTGTGCCTAACTCAAAGCCTGGAATGCCAACAGTTATTGAATGAAGACATTCGAGTACATAAAGTCCAAGAGGAATGAGAAATGCATCTTGTGGACTCAACTTAAGTTTTTTTTATATTCAGCCTGAGCCCTGGAGCTGGTTTGTCCTTCTCTCCTTAAAGAAATGTTAACTTCCCTTAGCACCGAAAAGACATGCTTTTTTGATTCCCTCCAGACCTCACTAGCTGTGATTTCCTAATCTAGTTGATTTATCCTCATCGCTCTGACTGTTAAGCATTGGATTGGCCAGGGCCCACACTTTGGACCTCTTCTCTCCTCTCTCCACGTTAACCTACTTGGTATTCTCTAGTCTCAGGGCTGTAAACACAGCACGGCTACTTTGAAATTTGTATCCTGGCCTGGATCCTTCCTGAACTTCAGGCTCATTGTCTACTTGCTTATTCTACATGTGTACATGGATGCCTCAGAAGCATCTCAAACTCAACAAGTAAAAATAAAATTCCTGTTTTTTCTTCCACCTCAGTAAATGGAAACTCCATCCTTCTTGTTGCTCAGACCGAACACTAGATTCATCGTTGACTTTCTTTTTCTCTTATACCCACACACAACCCGGCAGAAAATTCTCTGATATCAGGCGCTGGGACCATTATATAGTGGTAGTTTCTTAAGCACCTTTTGAATTTTTACTGCAAATCAAATAGACTGTCCACTCAAAATTCATTTGTTGGAGCCCCAGCCCCCAGTGTGGTAGCATTTGGAAGATGGGACTTTGGGAAGTAATTAGATTTAGAAGAGGTCATGAAGGTAGGGCCTTCGTGATGGAATCGATACCTTTATAGAAGAGATATATCAGAAAGCTTGTTCTCTTTCCCTGTGCCCTGTGAGCGCATAAAGAGAAGCAGTGTCTACAAGCCAGGAAGACAGCTCTTGCTAGACTCTGACTGTGCTGATACCCTGATCTCAGACTTCCAGCTTCCAGAACCATGAGAAAATAGATTTCTCTTCTGCTGTTTAAACAGTCCAGTCTCAGGTATTCTTGTTACGGCAGATCAAGCCCACTAATCACAGACCAGTCTGCGTAGTAAATGGAAAAAGTACCCATGGAAACCACCTGTGAGAAAACTAGATGACAGAAAATCCGCACAAATCTTCCCTCAGAGGACAGATATGTTCAAATAGAATTTAGACATATTCAGACATAGTCAGAATTCAGACCTATTGTGTAAAGCCATGCCAACAATAGATAGTTGTATAGCAAGAGTGGTGGAAAATGAGAATTGATATCTTAGAAATGTCTAGTGAGGGACGTCTGGGTGACTAAGTTGTTAAGCGTCTGCCTTCAGCACAGATCATGATCCTGGAGTCCCGGGATCGAGCCCCATGTCGGGAAGCCTGCTTCTCCCTCTCTCACTCTCCCTCCTGTGTTCCCTTTCTCTCTGTCAAATGAATAAATAAAATTTAAAAAGGAAAAAGAAAAGAGATGTCTATTGAATAATCTCTCCTATAAACCCATAGCATGACACTGAAGGAAAATAACTAAAAATAGAAAATGCATTGAACAGAATAGGAACCCGGGGCAAGGAGTGAAGAAGGAGAAGAGAGGGGAGGTATGGGGAGGGAAGGAGAACTCAGGGAAAATGGATTCCAGAAGGTGCTGTCAATGCTGAGTGCAAATATAAGGCCGGAGGCAGAAAACCTTCTTGAACCTGTCCCCATCCTTTTATTTTTAATTAAAAAACTACCACCACCTCATTGGAGAAATTGTGCCCACAGACTGTCCGCCTTTCTGATTTGCCCTTACATTTCCTGTAAACCAGATGTTAGCTGTGCTGTTTGATCAGAAGCAAGATCAACTTTTTGACAGAAATATGTATATTAGTAGTTGATGAATACTGCCTCCCACATCACTCCAGGAAGGACAGAATGCCCTGTAATGGTTTTCCCACTTTGCATGCCAGAAGATTGATCCGTAGGTCCAGAGGTGACAGCTTGATCCTTCCACTGTGAAATCTTCTATCAGCCAATTCATCTGACTGGTGACCACGGAGTCCAGCCACTTGTCACTGGTGGGGCCAACATTGTTGTGGTCCAACCCGTCCCCATCTCTCACCTGGAGGATTGCTACACTTTCCTGACCTGCCTCTGCTTCTTGCTCCCCAGGAGTCGTTTCTCCAAGAAGGAGCTGGAGTGATTCTTTAGAAATCGGGGTCCCCTCCTCCCATGTTACTCTTCTGTTCAGAACTCTGCAGCGGCTTCCTAACTCACTTAGAGTAAAGCCAATCTTCTGCACTGCTTCCTGGGGCTCAGGCATCTGGGCCCCACCTCCTATCCACTGGCCCCGCCCTTCCTTGCTCCCTGCCAGCCACCAGCCCTGCTGGCCTCCTCCCTGTGTCTCGAACCTGCTAAGCATGCTCCCTGACCTAGCCTCTGCACGCACAGCTCCTCTGTCTGAAATACCCTCCCCAGAGCGCTGCCATCTCCTGCCGTGCCTTCCACCCAGCCTTTCCTTCCATGTCCTTCTCAGTGAGTCCTTCCCCGATCACTCTACAGGAAAGGTTAGCTCTCTTGTCTTAGTGCTGCCTCTACCCTTTGCCTGCTTTGTCGCCACAGTATATAAAACTACTGGCTGTAATTTTATTTGCTTGCTCCTGGAAGTGTTTTCTGCCTCCACGGCTGGAACATAATTCACCTGAAGGTGGAGACTGTATTTTGTCTGATGCCACGGCCTGCTCGTGGTTGGTGCCATTTGGTGGCTAACGAGGAGCTGTGCACTCAGGACTGAAAAACCCCTAACCGAGCTGGACAGCCAAGTGGACAGCCGAGGAGGACTGCACCTGTGGGTGAATTGCAGTATTTTTTTTAACAGCATTTTTATGGAAATTTTGACTATACTTAACTTTACTTTCTGCACTCACTTTGCAACGTTATCCCCTGAATAGGATTTGACTCCACTATGGAAGGTGGTGTCCATGTGGCCTCCTTCATAAAATAAATAACAAAAACCCAGCGACCCGAAGGTCTTGAACACCTCTGACCACAATTAGTAAGCAGGTGCTCATGTCTCAGGCCTCAAGCACCAAATATACCAAAGGGTCATGCTGGGCTCATAGTCCCGATTTTCATAACCCAAATGCCCCAAACACCAAGCTCTCTTGCTTCCAACTCAAAACGCTTGTCAGCGTGGCACCACGCAGAGAAAAAACTGTAAATCTGTATAAAGCACTGCAGAGTCATACACGTCTTCAGCTGAAGTTTTCATTTTACTTTTTTATGAGGCTGCGGAGAAGGGGGGCGAGCGCCTGCCACAAACTCACTGAGATTTCCTGCCATCCCCTGTGACACCGTTCCTTCGGAGAGAAACAGACTCACCTGCATCTCCTCCGCTTCCTGCCTCACCAGGCTCTCACTGACCTTGTCTTCTCCCTCTTTCTCTCTGCCTTGTTCCCAGTCTCCTTTTTCCCACATGTCCCCATGACATTTCTAAGGTAGATCAGTGTAGCTTTTGTTTCTGTTTTTGTTTTTCCCAGCGACCAGTCTCCTTCCACACCCAGCCCCAGGAACTGTGGGAGTGTGAGCAAGGGTCTTCCCTACTTGCTCGGACACAACACTGGGCAGCCCGATCCTTGCTGACATTGTCCTGCATCACCTTCTGAGCTCCCATTCCTGCGCCGCCGGCTGGCCTCTTAGCCGTGTCTTATTCCCCTGGCTCCCGCCTGCAGCCCACCCCACTTGAATGAACTCCTCATAGAGCACAAACATCTGAAATGCCTACTTCCCACGATTACGCATACCTCCTTTGCCTCCGCCATGCCCACCTAATTGTGCTTTATTTGTTTAATATTCAAATGCTCTCAGATCTACATAGGCCATCTGTTTTTCCTCCAGATCCACTGAGCCCTGATGCGTTCAGCATCTGTAATGCTATTTCTCTTTATGTCATTAAGGATGGGAATGTGCTAATGTAAATACCAATTGGAAAGCTTGAGCCATTTTTCAAACTTTTCAATCATGCTGTTTGCTGGATTATTATTCTGGATTAGTCTACTTTAGGTACCATTTTACAGTATCATCAGAGTCCTACTCCAATATTTAGATCCTAAATGACAGATTTAATGGCCTTAGTTAACACCCCAATGATGTAGGCTTAATTTTATGGTTCACCTGTTTTTGCCATTTACTTTCTTGAGCTTCAGCCAAGCCGAAGAAACTGTGTGAAAACAGAAGAATCTCATCGTCCATGAAAGAAAATGTCACCTTTCTTAGTAGAAAGGAAACCTGGATTCGCCTACTTTGGCACCTGAAAGGGACTCAGGATCTGGGGATGAGGAAGCTCCTACGCTTCCCACCCCCCTCCCCCTGCCCCCATGCCCTCGTCACACTGGTCCAAGGACATGCTTCTGCCCTTGACTGCTCTAGTTGATGGAGAGTTGTGACACTTCTGGTGTAAGTTCAAAAACATTTGTTTCTTTACTTTCAATTCGAATCTTCCTGAACAGATTACAGAAGGGAAGTCTAAAAACCCTTTTTCTTGGTCTATGTCCCCAGGGACATACCACCCCATCTCAGTTATGCCGAGATCACCACGGTAACTGATTTCTTCATAACCTCTCAGACATTCTCTACTTAGACAAATACTGACATGATGCCCCTTTTCCCTTTCTAGACACAGTAGCACACCACACACATTTCTGCAAGTGGCCCTTTCACTTGCTCTCTCTTGGAAATTCTCCAGCACAGAGTTCCCCATTCTTTTCTTTCTTTCTTTCTTTTTTAAATTTTTGTTTATTCATTTGAGAGAGAGCAAGAGACAGAGAGAGCACAAGCAGAGGGAGATGCAGAGGGATAGGGAGAAGCAGACTCCCTGTTGAACTCCACCCTAGGACGCTGAGATCATGACCTGAGCTGAAGACAGATTGCTTAACCCAGGTGCCCCCCCCCATTCTTTTCTGATGGCTCCATAATGACCCATGGTATGGTTATACCCTAATTTATTTAGATACTTTACTACTGATAGCCATTTGGGTTGTTTCTTATCTTCTTTTACTCCCTAAATGCTTCAATAAAAAACAATGAATAACTTTTTTGCACATAGGTAAAATCTGTAGGACAACTTTTTAGAAACTGGGGTCAAAGAGCAGGTGCAGCCTTAATGTTAATATATAATGCCAAATTCACACTAACAGTATTCCAATTTATGCCCCCCAGACACATACACACAAGTAATGTATACAGTTAACAAGAGTTTACAAAAGGCTTGGGAATAATGTAAAGGAAATAAACTTAGTGGTCTGACGTTAGATGGTATGATTTATGAGATATAGCTTATTCATCTTTAGTTTGTGATCCATTGGAGGAATGCTTTGGTTCCCAGCTCTCAATCTGCTGCACAGAGCAGAAACTCTAAGTGGGGTGGGGGACTTGCCTCTTCTTCCTTCACCTGCCTCACATCCTCCCATCTCACTGAGCCAGAAGGGAACACAGAAGCTTTAGGCATTGCATCTCAGGGAATAGAACACATGGTATTTTCTCCATCTCTACTGAGCAAGTAGTAGATGAAGACATGACCTTTTGACTCATGTCAATTGACTCATGAGTTAGACCCAGACATGGAGACTCCCTCACCCCCTTCCTTGTTCTTAGAATGTGGGTTCACTTACCTTTCGCATTCTGAGAGGTTGCTCCAAGAACATGGCCTTGAGATGGTGATGTGGTGTTGAAAACACCTTCATGGCATACATGACTGAGCCCACTTAGGTCTCCTTAGAACCTTAAGACTTAGCGGGCAGGTGCAAGGATCCATTCATCTTGCTGGCACCTCAGACAAGCCTCGCATGTAAGTTCCCTTTTCTTATTAAACTTGCCACCTACCAACCTGGAGTGATCTGCCTCCTTCTTCAGTCTCTCCCTGACCTCTGGCATGGGTTCTGGTTTCAAATTGCACCTGGGAAGCTCCGGAGGGCATTGCAAACAGCAAGCTCTATCCCCCCAGTACTAACATCTGGCTCAACTAGAACTAACTAGAACTGAGCTGGAGATCAAGCATGAGGAGTGGGCAGGTAGCAGAAAGATGGAGGAGACCAAGAGGTTAAGAAGGTAGAAAAGAGAGAAAGGACAAGGGAGAGAGACTTCTCCCAGAGGTGGAAGGCTAGATGGTGCTCCTAGGGAATGTCTCCTTGATTCTTTGGTTTTTATAGAATGTGTGGAAAGATTCAGATTAGGACAGGTGATATTATTCTATCAGAGTTGGAGTTGGAGTGTTTCACTCTCAATCTTCTAATTTCCTTAAATATTGCTAAAGATCTAACACGAATTCCCATTATAGTGAAAAAATGCTAAACAAAACTGTTTGTAATAAAAGATTGTTGTGGCAGAGTTTGCTATATTCTCACCACATTCTATTCCTTTTTCTTTCTGGGCCAGAACTAGATTCCATTTTTCTGCTTTCCTTAGCACTAGTGGGGTCTTATGACGATGGTCTGGTCTGAAGAACGTGGGCAGAAGTGACATGCACCATTTCCAGGCATGGTGTCTAAAATCCTTCCCCTCTAACCCCATGAAATCACTTCTACACCTTTTTTTCTCCCCACTCCTCCCACTTTTTAAAGAGATTCATTTATTTATTTTACAGAGAGAAAGAGAAAGGAAACGGAGGGAGGAGGGGCAGAGGGAGAGGGAGAGAGAATCTCAGTAGACTCCTTGCTCAGTGCTCAGCACAGAGCCCAGCATGGGGCTTGATCTTATGACCCTGAGATCAGGACCTGAGCCCAAACCAGGAGTCAGACATTTAACCAATTGCACTACCCAGGCACCCAATTTTTCTTCCTTTTTGTACAACTCTGAATGAAAGACTCCAAAGCCATAGACCACATTTGGCTTTAGTAAAGCCAGAACACCTGATGAACTTGGGACCCTGAATTCTGCTTGATGAGATCAAGTCAGGAGAGCCTAAGTTGTGTGCCCTCGTTGACTAGATATTAGTTCTCTTCTTGGATTGGTCTCTGTTGGCAGGTTGCTGTCCCATTCAGGTACTAAGGAGTCCTCATATGCTTCTGAGAAAGAAGGCACAGAAGTAAGCATAGGATTCAATTTCATTATATGGTTTTCCCCAATTTTAAATAAAAATCTTGCCCTTAATTAGCAGAAGAAAGCAGGTAATTCTTCTTGAAACCTCTTGAAGTAAAAAAACAAAATAGAAATTTATTCCACATGCTCGAATGTACTTCTGGGTGTATTAAACTCTATGCTATTTGGCCTTCAGCCCTCGAACGCGAAGGGTTACAGTCGAAGTGAGTCCTGGCTGTAAGAACAACTTGTTGGCTTTGGCATGGACAGGGAAAGAGGAGAAAAGGGAGAGTTTCCCAGGGCAGAATGGGTAGGGAAGACCAGCATTTGTGGGGCACTTGCTAATACATCTGCTCCTGTGTTAACTGCATTAAATCTATTTTCTCACTTAACCACCAAATGGGTAGGTATCAGCCTCCTTTATAGACAAGGAAGCTCAGACTCTGAGAAATTTCACTGACTGGATGACATGGAAGTAATGAGCGGTGGGAGTGGAGACCCAAAGAACAGGTGCAGGGCCCCCCAAGTATCAGAAATGCAAAAAGCTTAGAGGTGAGAGGCCGGGAAGTCAGAGAAGAACCACCTCCCCCTCAGAAACCCCCCCGTGCTTCCCCTGAAGGTATTTACTCTGTAACAATGCCTACAGCTCAAGGAAATTGCTTTAGCCATTTTTATTCTCCCGGACACTTTGGCCCTTAAGGAATTGCTTCAATCGAAGAGCTTTGAAAAGACTGCACTCACTGAAGATACCCAGTCTCTTCTATTTCTCATCACCAAAATGACAACGACAGAATCGGGTTTCATTAGCTCTGACGTTTCAGTCCACACAGGTCTTCATTAGAGCCCTTAAACCTCACCATTTAAGAAGACATCAGCTTGGGGGGAAAATATTTCTTGAAAGCAAATAATGAAGTCATTTCTACATAATCTGGAAGCAGAAATGTCTTTTATGATTGAATTTTTATTTCCAATAATGATATATTGACTAATGTCAGGATTATTATATGTCACAGTGAGCTTGAACAGGCACATACTTCGCTCTGAGTTCGCATAGGTGTATTCTCAAAGGATTAAAATGGCAAAGACAGGGAGGGATGAAATTAAATTCGGTTTCTGCTTAAGTAAGAGGAATAATGCAATATCCAGGTTCTTTGCCAACAGTTTTAGTTTCCAAAGGTACATGCTCTTCATAGTATTTGCTGGTATTTGTTACCCAAAGAGGTACTATTGGAGGTAATTTGATTTATCCAGTCAGTCAGGGTCCAAGGCCCCCTAGTGGTTTCCCATGGAATAAAAATCTCAACATTCGTTGACTTGAAGCCTCTCAATCTGGTTGCTGCTTCTTACCTCTCACTTGCCAACCATTTCTCATTCTTCCCATCCACACTTGCTGTGGTCCAACCATGGAGGTTTCTTAAGTGTGTCCACCTCTTTCCCATCTCGTGACCTTGGCATTTGCATTGCAATCCGAGGTGTTACCTGGTTACTACGTGGAAACTAGGACCTCATTCCACATCCATTTACTTCCCATCACGTTGTTTTGTTTATGTTTTCTTTCTTTTTTAAAAAAAGATTTTATTTATTTGACAGAGAGAAACACAGCCAGAGAGGGAACACAAGCAGGGGGAGTGAGAGAGGGAGAATTAGGCTTCCCGCCGAGCAGGGAGCCCGATGTGGAACTCTATCCCGGGTCTCCGGGATCATGACCTGAGCTAAAGGCAGTCGCTTAACCAACTGAGCCACCCAGGCACCCCCCGTTTATGTTGTCCTGGCATGTAAGCACAATCTGAATTTATTTTTAGTTTGTTTATTGGTTTACTCCAAGTATACACGTCATGTGATTACTGGACTGGTCTTTGCTCACCACGATGAGGTGAGCTCCGTGACAGCTGCTAGAGGCCATGTTCCTGGGAATTTTCTTTAGTCTTTAGGAAATGTTATCATTACTAATGCTAATGGTTAACATATCTTTACCTTCTTTGCTAAGAAGTATAACTTACCAGACAAAACGCTGGTGATTGTTAACGGAAGTCCCATATAATTGAAGAAACGATCTGACTGGTTCTCCAAACTGTAAGCTTTTAAGACACAATCAAAATATGAAAGCTTTGAATGGAGGAGTTGCATCTGTTCATTTCAAGGTGAACCCCAGGGTCCAGCACAGTGTCTGGAACATGATAGACATTTAATAACTACTTGTTGAAAGACTGAATAAATAAAACTATAGGGAAGATCATTCTTCTTGGTCAACCTTGACGATCTTAGAGGATGAGAGAAGTGCCAGAATGCTGAAAACGGGCAATTAATTTTCAAAAAGTGAGAGACGGTAGATTTCAAAAGTCATAAAGTAAAGAATTTAGTGGAAATCCCAAAGAAGACTTGACTTACAGTATCTGATAAAAACAGACTGGGTCTTTAAGAACTGGTTCTCAAAGAATACATCAGGTCAGACATATTATTTCCTTTTCATAAAATTAATATATTAGACTACACTAGAGATTAAGGAAATGATGACTCTGGATTTCAGAATGGTATTCTGCCTAAAGTAGTGCATCACCCCAGATTCTGAGGAGGCACCTGCAGCCTGATTGATGAGAATAATGCAATAATTTGGTTATAATCACTTTCTAACTCATCTTACTCAACAATTTGTAGTTTCTTTTTTTTTTTTTTTAAGATTTTATTTATTTGACAGCGAGAAACATAGCCAGAGAGGGAACATAAGCAGGGGGAGTGAGAGAGGGAGAAGCAGGCTGCCCGCCGAGCAGGAAGCCCAATGTGGGGCTCCATCCTGGGTTTCTGGGATCATGACCTGAGCCGAAGGCAGTCGCTTAACCAACTGAGCCACCCAGGCGCCCCAACAATTTGTAGTTTCTGAATAAAAAGATGTTTGACTATACGTAAGTCACATGAATCTGAGAAGAATAACCAATAGTTTGGTTTAAAAAAATCAGAATTCAGAGGTGCCTGGGTGGCTCAGTTGGTTAAGCAACTGCCTTCAGCTCAGGTCATGATCCTGGAGATCGGGAATCAAGTCCCACATCAGGCTCCCTGTTCAGTGGGAAACCTGCTTCTCCTTCTCTCACTCCCCCTGTTTGTGTTCCCTCTCTGGCTGTGTTTCTTTCTGTCAAATAAATAAATAAATAAAATAAAAAGAATCAGAATTCAAAATCATATCATTATACTGAAATGATTAGCTGAATCTAATAAAATTAACTTTAAAAGGAATTCACTGTAAGTACCTAAAATTGAGTCTAGTAAACCCATTGCACAGGTGCTGGGTAGGGAGTTTTCACTTGACAGTAGCAGCACCAGTGGGAAAACCCCAAACTTATGGCTCTGGGTGATGGAAGAATTAATAGAAATGAACAGGGCAATATGACTGCCAAAAGAGCTAATGTTATTCATATTTGTAAAGCACTTAGAAAACTCACAAGATGGTAGGTGTATTTAGGGTTTGACACGTGATTATGGAAACAGGACCAAAGTTCTTAGTGTATAGAAAGGCCAGTGCTGCTTGATAGATTCAGAATCTTCCACCTAGTAGGACTCCATGATTATATGTTGAGTGGGCTTTTAAAGGGACATTAAGTTTTAATTTGACTTAGATCTTGACGATTAAATAAAATATATCTAGCATTCAAGACAGTATGAGCATTCTACAGGCAGAAAAAAGGGCTCCCAAATAATAGGGTATGGAAAAATAGGAGGAATGTTTGGACAGAAGCATGAGAGAGAATGCAGGGTGTGAAAAAGAGAATAGTAGTAAAGAGGCGCTGAGAGGCTGACAATGTAGGTTAGGTCAGATAATGGAAGAGCTTATATACCAAGCTAAGGATTTTGGATCTGATTCCTTATCCTGTTTCAAGAATTTAAGCAGGGTGATAAAACAAAGCTTAGATTTGTCATTTTAGAAATCTATTGAAGGCAGAGTTTTTAGGGAAAGGTAGAGTTTCTAAACACCAGTAGGATCCTAGTTAATTAAGAAATGATGTAGGCCAGGACTAAGGCAGTGGCATTGGGACTGGAGAGGAGGGGCTAAGAGATGATATTCAGGTTATTCTGACACAGGTTAAAAAAAAGGGAAGAAAAAAATAAAATCAGATATATGCTTTGATTAGGGAAAGAATATATGCTAGTCTGTTGTTTAAATTCATAGTCATGGTTAGATTATGGGATCCATTAGGAATATCTAATATAATTTCTATTTGCCCAGCTGGCCATAGGCATTCAAAAGCCCATTTGAAGGAAAAGGCAGTAAGATTAACAATTTCCGTTTTTCTTTATTTTGCTTGTAAGCACGTAGGTGCTCTGAGACTATATTTCAATTTTTTGGACACATTTACAAGTTTTCATGTTGTCATGCTTGCATCACTAAGGGTAGAATCTGGACTATACCACTGAAACCAGAATTCCCCACCCCCCACCGCCGCCTTTTTATGCTATTTCAGAATTACAAAAAAAAATTAATTGCAAAAGTAGAGTTGCTACTGGGCACCTGGGTGGCTCAGTCATTAAACATCTGCCTTCAGCTGAGGTCATAATCCCAGAGTCCTAGCGGTCCCTGCTCTCCCACTTCCCCTACTTGTGTTCCCTCTCTCACTGTCTCTATCAAATAAATGAATAAATAAATCTTAAAAAAAAAAAAAGAGTAGAGTTGCTACATAATCCCACCATCCCTCTCCCCTGTTTTTTTTTTTTCTGGGAGGAACCCACTGTGGGGTGCTAGTCAGTGGGTTCTTTCACTGTTGTGATCCAGTGTGTACATGTCAGGCCAGATGTTAAGTATTTTGCTAATTAACAGAAATTCGCAGTACCCTCTTAATCCCCATGGAGATGACTCTGATGCCAAAGAGATTTTGCTCCCTGGTTGGCATGTGATGGAGGGTACTTCCAGCAACCTGACCCAGTGGCAGCACAGAAATCAACAGTGCACATGTGTCCATGGGAGCGAGGAGCCAGGAGGCAGGAGTTTAAGAAGAGAGCCCTCTGAGGGTGAATTCAGAATGGCTCCAGGCTCCCGGTATCCGAGTTTCACTTTATAGCTTTTTCTTTCCTGGGTTGTAACACTTTGATTGATCATCAAACCTTAATAAAATATATTCGATTTAATGAAATGTAAAGGTTTGTATCAACTTTCCTTGGGAAATGAAAAGAGAGCCCGCATTCCTGTGTGGGAAGAGGTTGCCAGGAGTAAGCTGCAGGACAAGGGGCAGTTGTGAGGAAGTTTGAGTCATTGACAGGGGATCCAGAGCAGCTGTTTGTGATGAGCCCACATGTTGCTGGATTTGCAGAGCATCTGAACCCTTGCAGGGATGCTCGGAAATTCCTGGGGAGAAGACGGGCTGCTATGGTCACATGGCCTGCGACAACTTTTCCTTGAAATTAGAAGGAAGGGACATTCAAGATGCATAACTTTCCCAATTTTACTAGAATAAATACACACTGTAATGAGGAAAAAGCTATTAAAAACAGTAGTCATCTTTTACTTCAATGTACATTTTTATTCATACTTGAAAAGAATAGTCTATTTCACTGCTAGCTTATTGTAAATGTACCCAGAATCAAAGGGTCTGTTGAGACATAAAAAAATGTATGTAGTTTCTATTAAATAACACTTTCTGGCCACTTTAGAATATGAGTATAATATACAGGTATTATATGCACAAAAATGTAAAAAGGAATTGTGAAAACAAGTCTCGTTACCAGTTTATATAAGAAAAAAGACATTCATTTTTCACAGGCTACCATCATCATCTAGGATGACTCCTAACAGGATTCGACTTGTTCAGTTAATTCACCTGGTAGCTCAAAAATCTGTAGAAAAGAAGTTAATTTACAGTGAAGTCACTACACAGTGTCGGGAGCAGTAGAAATTCATATTGGTACAAAATAATATCATTCAAGATTTTTACATTAAGTAGCAGTGTCAAGATTGTGACACATCTAGGCAAGTGATCTAAGAATTGTTGAAGACTGAAACTTTTCTTTTTGAATGAATTCTGCTGGTAAAAATGTTAAAGTTTAAAAATGTGTAGAAATAGACACTAGGTGCAATGTCCTTGTCTTCCTTTTTTCTTAACCAGCAGATCCTTGCCTTTGAGATATTAGAAAATGCTTTCGGTACTTCCAATATTTTCCACAAGATGGCAGAGTTGCTATTACAGATGCGAGCACAGACTTCCCTTACTATTGGTCACAGCAACCAAGAGACCTAGAGTCATTCTCACCAATTAAATACTGCCATCATGCTTTCAATAATAGTAGTAGTAGAACTAGTAGTGGTAGTAGTAGTTGTAGTTGTAAAATAATAGGAACATCCTGTTCGTTAGAAACGATACCAATGATATTAAAGAAACAGCCATGTGTTGCATAATCTCTGTAATTATGTCATAAATAGCATTGTTTTTGCTCCTTTAGTGAGTTCCCATACCTGTTTGGTCTGGGGTTTTGTTGTTGTTTTTTGTTTGTTTGTTTGTTTGTTTCTTTTTTTTTTTTTTTTTTTTTTTTTTTTTTTTTTTTTTTTTTTTTTTTTTTTTTTTTTTTTTTTTTTTTTTTTTTTTTTTTGGTCTGGGTTTTATTTGAGCACTGACCCATTGAAAAAGGCCCCAGGACCCCAGATCACCCCAGATGTAGCAAGAAAATGTCTGTTGATATCGCTCAAGCAAGTAGTGGCCATGATTGCTTTTGATTGCCAGGAGCTGTCCACTTGCTACCTTTTCTACAAATTCAGAGGTCCCGCAGACTTGCTTTGGCTTGTGTGAAACGAGTGACTGCTGTTCTGACATTTGCTATTCACGCCCTGAGCAATCAGGGGCTCATTTTGTCAATGTGCTTGTTCATAAAATCACACAAAAAATGCGATACATGCCTGCCCAAATGAATGGGGCTGTGTGGGGCCTCATGAGACCTCAAGATCATAGAGTGAACAGGTGTCCTTTCCAGAACCTGAACCTAAAGAAGACAATTTTCTGATCATCGGAAAGCGATTAGGATTTCTTTTGCAAACTTCTCAAGGAAAAGCTGTATATTTCATTTGTTTTGGTCACTCTAAGCTTCTTGTGCAAAGTAGATGCTGGCTAAGCGTTGAATCACAGGGACAGATAGGAGGGTTGCAAATGGGCTCTCTCCTTCCCCTTGCGATTGTGAGGACTCTCCATTCGTAAGAAGGAAAATCCCAGCATCTCCCAGGAGGGCCCAGCGGTGCAGCGTGCTGGCGGGCATTGCATTAGTAGGAGTGTGAGGTTAGGGGCACCTGGGTGGTTTAGTCGCTTAAGCGTCTGCCTTCAGCTCAGGTCATGATCCCAGTGTCCTGGGATGGTGTGCTGCATGGGGCTCCCTGCTCAGTGGGGAGTCCACGTCTCCCTCTGCCCCGCCCCCTGCTCATGTGTGCACATGTACTCTCTCTCTCTCAAACACATAAAACAAAATAAAAAAGAATAATCTAAAAAGGAGTCTCTTGACAACTGGATCATAAGCATCTTTCCAGAAAGCTGCTACGATTTTGCTGGTGCCTGTACACCTCACGCCTCAAAGGTGTTGAGCAGGGGCAATCTGAAAGGAAGAACCAGCAGCCTTAGGTTGCCATCAGTGGATACTGGCACGTGATGTAGCCTGAAGGGGGTCATGTAACCCTGTCTCACCCATATGGCTGCTGTACCAAATGCTAGGATGGCAGCTACCTGCAGAGAAGCTTCAAGACCAATAGTCACCTCTGAGTACAGCCAGTTTTACACACCAAGGAGCAAATCGGAATTATCCATGAGTGAAGAAGAACGTATACACCCCAGTTTGCTATGTGCTGCCACTATCAAGAGAGAGATTTCCTATTTTGGAGTGCTGACAGGCCAAGAATGCACCTGGAAACATGTTTGCTTTAATGAATGTGGGCAGGGGAGAGAAGCCCTCTGTGTTTGTGCTCTCCTCAAAGACTTCCCTTTTCTGTGAAATATCCCAGGAGTTTGATATCTTTGCCGCTGAAAAAAGAAATCAGGGCACTCTACCAGAAGAGATAATTTGGTGATGGTGAGGTGGAGGAACATTTATTGAAGGGGAAAATTCCAGAGAACTAAGACCAAGGCCTGTCATCTTGAAAATCCATTCATTTGTTTCCAGAGATGTCTTCTCCCTAGCACGTGGCTCCTATGTAGGACATTCAGGGAATGTCTTTGGTATCACAGATACTTTAACCTTTTAAAGACCCGAGCATCTTCATTTTAACCATTTGAGTCTTGAGTTTTCTAGAGTGAAATTTACATACCTAATTTTTAGAAAAGACTGTCTTGACCAGAGGCCAACATGGAATGTGAGGTTAAGCAGGGCAGGGCAGTGCCACAGTTAAAGGGCTTCCACTCAGACCGTAGACACTGAAGATCCGTATAGCTATCTGAAAAAACTTTCAGGAAATGAGAGTAAAATGTCATACATCAATAAAAGTGAATAATGTAATTTTGGGACAGATAAAAAGGAAAGTAGCTTGAATAGGGAGTTCCTGTTCAAAATTCCCAATAAATATTTTTATTGATAATAATATATTGATAAAACTGAAAATAATATTGATAAAAATATCATGCGGATCATCATATGAATAAAAGGAGCTCCCTGAATGAATGTAATGCTGCCCACAGACTGCCCACAGCATATATTCATCCTCACTTTAGATGTCTTCAGATAACTGTGCTAGATAGATTTTTATATTAGTGTTCTGTGTCTGTTCTTTCAAAGAGAGTATGTTACGTGACTATCAGTATTTCTGCTTATTTTATACCTAGCTCCCTTTCTAATTTTCAGCTTGTGATCAGTTATGTGATTGAAAACGAGGCCATTAAGGTAATTAGAATTGTGTATAAATTAAGAGCAATTAGGATTTAAATAAAGGGTTGAAGAGCTTTTCTACAGAAAAAAGGCAGGAGTTTCAGAGTGTGGATTTTATAAAAGTTATTGGGATAGTCAGAAAGCTTTTTCATTTGTTTCTTGGTTCTGTGTTCTGCTGTGGGAGGTTGAGGTTACCAGGTAGCCGAGTTCTTGTCACATAAAGGGAGTCTCAGAAAAATTGGAAAGGTAAGCACAAGTGAGAAAACAGTTCTGTTCTGTTTTTTTCTGTCTTTTTACCTACAATGGCAGAAATTCCTTAGTATGTTCAGATCCAAAGGTCTCAGTGGGAGTTCTCATCTATACATTTCTGCTGCAGGATAAGAAATAACTTTGTTATTCGGAGGCAGGTTATTTTGCTTTAGGAACTGAATTGGAAATTAATACTTTTCACTTTGGATTTTCTCCCTAAGGACTTAAAAGTATTTTGAAGTGTTAACACCCAAATTCCCTTTGAGTCAGACAGGATGAAATTGAAATATCTATGTCTTTAAAAGAAAACGTGACAGAGTCTTCCTACAGTCATCACTGGTGCTAATAATACACTGTGCCGCTAAATCACATGGCCTCTTAGATGTGCGGGGAAGCTTTAGAGAAAACTCTCCATTTTTTTAAGGGGTAGCAATTATCATGCGGCCCCATATTTATCCCTGTGGAAATGTGAAGCTCAGGCAGAATAAAATCAAGGAGGGTTGATGGCCATGGGCCCTGAAACAAATGAGGAAAGAATAAGACGATGTGGACTTGGCCTTTTCGACCCCCTCCCCACCACAAACTTCCTCCTTGACAAAGATTAATGGGACCAATGCGACTCAAACTCAGAGATTTTAGAGCAAAGCCTTTGCAAGCCTAGAAGCACAAAAAAACTTCATGAAGGCCCAAGAGATTTCGATTTCTGGCTGAACTTTAGATATCTGAGTTATATAATCAATAACCTTCTTCTGTGATCTTAAAAAAAAATCCACAATCAATTGATTTTTTAAAAAAAATTCACCGCACTAAGTAAGTGGTTTAAAAAGAATAAATAGAAGAATCAATGAGCTTTGCCTGGCCTATAAAAACAAAGTAAGTATGCCACATGAAGTGTCCCAAATTTCATCCTCGAAAGTTATTAAACGTGGTGCCCCATACATTTTGCCTAAAAATGTCTTGTAGAGAAAACTCTTTTTCTTATCTAGAGTGATGGCGAAAACAAAGAGCCATAGAAGAACCTAAATAAATATTTGTAGGTTTTGGTTGAATAAATGGGTTAAATGTGACAGTTTATAATAATAAAAATATTAGTGCAAAGAGAAGGCTGCAAAGCACAAGGCAAATTCTGATGAAGAAATGGGGACGCTGATTAATATTCATCCTTATAACTCTATTTGTATTATTATTATCAGGATGCAATAGGAATCAACACGGTGATTAGGTTGTTGGTTTCATATTCCACGGGTGACCCAAGTCAACTATTTTGTAAAACTGCATTCAGTGATTGCTATTTTAGGTTTGAAATCGATTTAAGAAGCAGAAGGGGAAGAGAGTAATTCCCTTTTAAGAAAGAAGCTTAACAGAAGTGAAATGACACGAGGCAGTTAAAAAGCAACTTCAGGCAATGATTTGCGAAATTGCTTCCTCATGAACAAGTCTTCGGAAGACACTGATGCCAGTAGTTTTGTTGGTTGACAAAAAAGCATGAGAAGTCTTGATAAGATCAGATGAAATTATGTTTACACCATAAGTAAAGGAAGAAGAAAGCAGGCAGGGAGGTGCTTTTGGGAAGGGATTCTGAGGTCTGGGATTTTTTTGTTTGTCCTGAGAAGACAA
>PITA01021691.1:0-32100 GCA_004023965.1 Spilogale gracilis | reverse complement strand
TACAGGGGAACATATGTCCTAATTTGGGTTAGCAAGGGGTACGTGATGAGTTGCACGCTCACAGTCTTATGGAATTTCTTTAGGTCTCTGTAGGGCTTGAGGGGGCTGGGTAACTGCCTGCCCGTTGCTAGGCTTAGATAACAGGAGGGTCTGCTCTGACATTCTGGAGGGTGGGGGAGCCGTTACAGCATCCTTTCATGATGAGGTGACTGCCCACTTCCCGGCCTCTTGGGCTGTCTGGGGTCACCACCCTGCTTCCAATGCCGAGTACCTAAATAATTGCTTCAATGGCCTGGGCAGATACATGGAAACCTGTAAGGAAAGGTAAAGACAGGAACAACAACAAATGAAATGAAACAAAATGAAGTGAAATGAAATGAAACAAGACAAGACAAAAACAAAACAAAATAACATAGCATAGCATAACATAACATAACATAACATAACATAACAGTCATCTTCCTGGGAAAACTTGAAAGAGCCAGTGCAGAACTGCACTTCAAAACGTCCTCTTTTCCCGACGAAGCCCCCAGTCATGAGCAAAGTGGCTTCTAACACAAGGCTTTCGCAGACAGGCCAGTGGGAGGAAGCACTTACGTTGCCGAAGGACTTTTCAATGCTAAACAGCACCCCGTGCAGCAAGTAACTGTGTTCTGGGGGACAGGGGTGGGGCCCTGGGCTACGCTGCTCAGCCAGCACTCCCAGATATACTTCCAGGGCCCCTGAGAGATGGGACTCAGAGGGAAAGAAAAATATAATGTTGCACGAGAGGGTTTAAAACGAAGGGCTGACCTTTGTTCAAAGAGCCAAGACCATGTTCTCTTCTGGATAGAGTAGAAATGACACTTTGGTGAGTGTTTTTCCCAGGAATGAAACAAAAATGGCATCCTTTTTTCTATAAGTCTCCAAATATCCAGTTTATGGTTACCTTCTAGCATTTCCAATGCCAGTTTACATGCTGGGGTCAAGCTAGGTCTGAGAATTATCTCGGACTTTGCTAATGAGACAGACCTCTGGGAACCACCCAGACGCCTGAGCTGGGGCACTCACTGAGAAGAGCACTTGCATTTCCCCAGGGGCACGAGCCAAGGAGTCTGATCTGGTGTCTAAGCCCCAGTTAGCTTTTCCTTAGCTAGTAGAGAAGGCTTGCTAGGACAAACTTTATGAAAATCGGGTCTGGTAAGGCAAATAAAATTTCACAGGGAATTAAGAAACACTGAATTACAAAACAGAATATAGTAAATATTTAAGGGAATTAACTCATTATGGGCATCGCCTCCCATGAGAATGGTTGCTACATTAGTTAGAAATCATTCTTAACAGTTTAACAGGTCTCTTAAGGGCTTCAGCCGAACAGTTTATTATATTGGCTCAAATTATTGTGCCTATTTAATAACATTCCAGCTACTGTGGGCTGAAGGCTCACTTGGTACTCTGAGCTGTGGGTTTTAAACACCTGATTACATTTAATTGCTAACTAAACACATCAGGATGTGATATTATGATTTCATTTCATTGTTAAAAATAATTTTATTTGTTTTTGTAGGAGGGAAGAGAAAGAAAGAGAAAACGAGTAGGGTTTGGGGGCAGAGGGAGAAGCAGACTCTCTACTGAGCAGGGAACCTGATGCAGAACTCGATCCCAGGACCCTGCGATCATAAACTGAGCCAAAGGTGGATGCTTAACTAATGGAGCCACCCAGGCAACCGATGAGTCCATTCCACAGCAGAGAAAACTGAGGCTCAGTACTGTCTTGCCCATGTTCAAGTCAAGATTCAAACCCAAGTTTTTATGACCCCAGATTTCATTAACCTCTGTGCTGTGTTTGATAGGTCCATCCCGGTGTTTTTAAAGATATTTATTTATTTGAGAGAAAGAGAGAAATAGGACAAGTGGAAGGGAGGAGCAGAAGGAAAGAGAGAATATTAAACAGCTCCACACCCAGCACCCAGGCCCCCATCATGGCATTTTAAAAATCATTTTTGGGGGGACACCTGGGTGGCAGAGTTGGTCAAATGTCTGACTCTTGGTTTTGGTTGAGGTCATGATCTCAGTGTTGTGAGATCAACCTCCAGGTTCAGCCTGCTTAAACTTCTCTCTCCCTCTTCCCATGAACTCTCTCTTCTCTAAAAAACAAACAAAACAAAACATCAGCAAAACGTATAAAATCATTGTTTCAAGTGTGATGTTGATATCCTCACCAGCCATCCTTGGCATAAATCAGATTATTGATGTTTCTCGGGGGTTTTCCCAGGTGGGTCCTGGGGCCAACTGCGTGGACTGCCCTCTCCCTTCCCAGTGAAAACAGATTGAACACCAAAGGCAGCCCCACAGGAGGAAATCTACAAAGCGACAATATAAGCGACAATGTATACCTCTCTGCCCTGCTGTCAGGAGCCCAGAGCTTTCTCTGGAGAGCAGTGGGTGAGGTGTAATAAAATGGTAAAAGCTTGCGTCTTCCACATAAGCAAGTCTGCATCTAGCAGTTTATCCTAAAGAAATAATGATGGCTGTGTGCAGCAGTTCAGTCAAAAAAATGTTCACTTCACTTCTGACTTGATTGTAATGGTGAAATTTGGAACCAACGTAGGTATCCAACCACGGGAAATTATTGAAATAAATTCTAGTACCTGTGTATCATGGCAGGCATTTAAAAAGCTGCTTTGGGATGATATTCAACCATATGGAAAGCTCCTCGCAATATATTGCGTATATTTTTTAAAAACACCAAAGAGGTTATAAAGAATCGTATGAAGAGTGTGATCCCATTGTCACAATATGAAATTTTTAATTTTTTTAAATTTCTAAAGTTTTTTAAAAAAGGAAATAATCAAATTTTAAGTGTTTAATCTTTATTATTCTTGTGTCTTGCTTGTATTTTCTTGTTTCCATAATAACTGTTTTACCTTTGTGGATACAAAACAATCACAACTTTGTTCAAACAAAATAAAATAAAATAGACAATTTGAAGGGATTTGGATGGTCCGTGTGTCTAAAGCCACCGCTACCCGATCGGCCCCTCTGGCTGTCTCCCAGACCTCTGCCTTCTGACGGGCTCAGCACCCTAAACTGTGCCAGGGATTCACGCCGTCCTAACAGGGCTGTCTTCTAGCCTTCCTGCAGATGCAAAAATCCCAACAGGCCACTTGGTTGATGTCATCGGAAGTCTGGTGTCCCTGCTTGCCATCATCCCAGGGGGCTCTCGACACATGTGCTTCTGTCCCCGTAACCCTGGCTGAGCCCACGGATCCCTCCATTTTTTCACTTTTTAGGAGAACCAGAGAGGAAGCTAAAGAGTCACCAAATCTGGAAGGATTTCCACATGTCAGAAGCAGAAATGAAGGCCCGCTCTGCTTTGCTAGGTGCCGACAGCAGGCCTGCAGCAGTCTCCTGAATGGGCCAGCTGGACCTTCTAAGGCTCATTCAGTCACATGTGCTGGGCACCCTTCTCATTCCTAGAGACACCATGTTGACCTATGTTCTGGGAGACCCCCTGCTGGTGGCAGAGGTGAGCCATCAGATGACCATTCCTGGTTGGTGTTGCAGGAGGGTCAGGACAGCCGCCTCTAGAAGCATTTAGGTGGGACCCCTAACCACATTTGGAGGCCCAAGGAAGTTTTCCAAAGGAGGTGATGTTCAGTATGGATAGGGAAGAGAATTAGGAAGGGGGGCCTTTACCCATTCTCATAGAGGGGACAGGATGAGGCTCTTAATTTGCATTGAGTCATCTGAGGTGATTCTGCAGGCATCTTCTAGAGAAGTGGGCTTGGGGTTCTGAGTCTGGTCACAGGGCCCTAGTGCCCTGGCAAGGGGACCAGACAAGAGTTGAGAAGAACCAGGAGGGGTCCATAAGCAGGATGGGCGGTAGGAGGGCTACCAAACCCAAAGCCAGACATCGGATTCCAGCAAATTTCCATCTGCAGGGGACTGGGCAGAGAGGGAGAATGGAGTGTGGGTACAGAGCACGCACGATGGGGACGCCAGAGGCCCAGAAGCATGCATCTTGGAGAACGGCCCCTAGGGGGAGCTCAAGGGAGCTACTGGAAAACAGGGGAGGACAGAAGAGCTGTTTGACTCTTTGATGTTAAACCTTACACGGGAGATGGGATATACTACTTAACAAAGAAGTGCTGGTGACAGAAGGAGAGAAGTCCTTATATAGTTGGCACTTAAGAAGGGAGCCCTGAACCACCTTGAGATTTCCCCCAAGGTTAGCCATGCATCTCTGCATCCTCCCGATGGCCTGCTTCAACCCATGGCCCCTTCCCAACCTGGCCCCCACTCTCCATGATGCGGGGCCTCCCCCTGTCCACCGGCATGAGGTAAGCTTCCTCAAGCACCAGTCAAGAAGACCCCTGTACTGTGCTATCTCACACACTGGCTTGTTTCTATGTGTCCACAGCCATCATCCCTCCTGAAAACAGGCTTCTTGCTGCATTCATGGTTTTCTCTCACATTGTGCTCTGTGGGCAGGACCCTGTGAGTCTTGTACATCACCATAATGTGCCCCTAGAATGTACCTGGTGCATAGTATGGCTTGATATAAAACTCCTGAATGAATGAATGATTGAATGATAAATAAATGAACGGTGATTGTGTCTGGGGGAAAAGAAACAAGCTCCAGAATCAGCCATGGGCAGATGCAGGATTGAACCCGAATCCACCACTTACACACGGAATAAACTCTGAGCCCAGGGTCTCAATTTGTAAAATGGGCTAGGCAAGGACTGTGGATTTACAAAGGGCCTAAAATAGGGTAAGTGACCTAAAAGGTACCTCTTTAATTTTATTACCATGATAAAGAATAAGGAAGGAGAATTTTGCTGATATACCAGAGATGGGATGGGCAAGAGTCCAGTGGCCAGCAGGCAAGCTGCACGGTACAGGAAAGGGAGGCAGGAAGGGGAAGATGGAATGACCTGTGGTAAGGCTCTCTGGGCCATCACACAGCAGGAAGGTGAGGCTGAGCTGGCAGGCCTCTCAGCTCTCAGGAGCAGGTTGAGCGTGGTTTCTCCGGACAATCCCTGGGCAGAAACGAGAGTGAACTCATGACCCACCATCATGGCTCAGAAGTGCAGATGTTTCTGGGGATGGAGCTCAGCCACCTTAGCACATTCCCCTCCATGCTCCTGCCACGTGGCCCTATCTGTGCACCTGACTGTGTAGACTGCCCCAGTAGAGAAACAGGGTTGGGCAGCTTGACGTCCTGTTACGTTTCTTTCACATGATGTAGGTGAATATCCAGTTATGGCTATTGGGCCGGGCCTGCAGAAAAAGGGAAAGTTCAGCCAAATGGAAGAACACAGTCTGGAAAAAAACAGGGAAGTCAGGAAAGACACAGCTCGGTCATGAGAAAAGTGACAAGTGCATTGAGAGGAAAATGCTCGTGAAGAATTCCAAGAACAAAAGGAAAGCTGTGTGGAGTTATGGGGAGCTGGAGAGAGTCAGGGCTAGGGGTGAGGGGTCTGGGGTTCCAATACAGGCTCTGTCCTGAACTACCCTGTGGGTTTAGGCCAATGGGCTTCAGTTTTCTCAATGACCATGTGTTCTCGTTCCTTCCCTATATCATTCACTCATTGATTCATTGATTCAAAAATATTTCTCAAGCCCCTAGTTTATGCCAGGGGTTGCTCTATGCCCTGGAGATTCAGTATTGAGCCAAGCTGACAAAATTCCCTAGCCTCACATTGACTGCCCACCATAAACCAAACCAGGAAAATGTGCTGTATCTTAGTTTGGGATAAGTGCTAAGGGAAAACAAAACAAAACAAACAAAAAAAAAACCCAGTAGGGAAGGGTGACAGGGAGCTTTTTCCAAAAGGGTGACTTTAGTCAAGGGTGAGTTAAGACCTAAAGGAATAAGGGAGTGAGCCAAGATGTCATCTGGGCAAAGGGGGTTCCAGACAGAGGGGAAGCCAGTGGGCAGCGCTGCCTTAAATATGAAACTTTCTCATCTTCCTTTCTTTTTTTTTTTTTTTTTAAGATTTTTTATTTATTTGACAGAGAGAAACACAGCCAGAGAGGGAACACAAGCAGGGGGAGTGAGAGAGGGAGAAGCAGGCTTCCCGCCGAGCAGGGAGCCCGATGTGGGACTCGATCCCAGGTCTCTGGGATCATGACCTGAGCCGAAGGCAGTCGCTTAACCAACTGAGCCACCCAGGTGCCCTCTCATCTTCCTTTCAATGCTCCCAGCTAGCTTGCTGACTGTAGCAGCTTCCTAAGGGCCTCCCTGCCCCCACTCCCGCCACTGCAGTTCTCTCTCTACCCATGACCTGGGTGATCTTTAGAAGGTCAGTCAGTCCCCATCACTTCTCTGCTCAAAACTGTGCCCCTACCACACTCAGAGCAAACGGTGGTCCTCCACTGTCGGCTGAGCCGGGCTCTCTCCTCTCTCCCTGGTCCTCTCCTTCCTAGTTACTCTGCCCACGCTACTGTTTCTGCAGTCTTGGGGGCTTTGCCATGTCCTCCGCTTAGATATCCTTCCTGGGTTATCCCCACTCAAGTCTGGCTTCCTGACTTCACGTACATGCCATCTCCTTCAGAGAACTACCTTCTCCAACCTGTCCACATAAGCAGCCACCACCCTCTGTCCCCTCACTGTGCTTTATCTGTTTCCATAGCATTCATCACCCCCTCATCTTCTATATTCACAGTAGTCGCTATCATTGATGCAATGGCTACTACATGCTGGACACTTTTCTAAACATCCAAGGATTAATTTATCTTTGCTCGGTCTCTCTGAAGACGGTATTGTTATTCACTACATGCTCTAGATCAAAAACCTGAGATGCACAGAGGTTAAGAATTTTGCTCAAGGCTCCCAGCTGGACAGTATCAGGGAAGATTCCAGTCCTGGAGCTTCCGTCATTAGCCCCAGCACTCTAGACCAGCACTCCTTAGAGCCATTCGGTGATGACAGAAGACTTTTGTGTCCACAATGGGAACCGCTGGCCGCAAGTGCCTGGTGAGTGCTTGAAATGTGTATGGCCAAGGAATTAAGATTTTAATTTTATTTCATTTTAATTATTTTTAATTTAGATAACCACACGTGGCTAGTGGCTACTATATTAGTCACTGGAACCCTAGAGCCTCTTCTTTGTTCTTTTTTAATGTCTGTCTCCTGTAGAAGGAGGGAACTTCTCTGTGCCTCAGCTTTCTTATTTTTATCGTGATATAAATACTTTACAGGACTGTTGTAAGCATGAATAAATATATATATATATAAATATTACATAATTTTATTGTATTATATATTTATATCGATCTATATATCTGTGGTTATCTATACCTATATGTGGTATATAAGGGGCTTAGGATATAGCTTGACAGAATGTATATACCCCATGCTTTTAATTATCATAATCATCACGATCATTGTCATTCCGATTATCATTGTAAGGCTCCATGAGTCCAAGGATTTTGTTCACTGATAAATCCCATTACCTAGAACATTCTTAGCACATAGTAGGTGCTCAATACATATTTTTTTAATGGATCGGTGGACTGAATTGGCTGTGAACCTTGAACAAAAATCAATCCCACAAACTCAAACTCTTTGGGAACCTTGCAGGGTATGTAAAGGAATGAAGGAGAATGGTCTAAGATAGTCAGGGAGGACTGGGGACTGTGGCAAACCGAAGGGAACACGCCCTAGGTCAAGGCTTTCAAGGTCATTTTCTGGGGGTGGGAGCAGCAGGGAGCACTGTGGTCCCAACAGAACACCCATGGCTAAAAGGCACCCATGAGCTGTCACTTTGGGGGACTTTCCTACTCCATAATTACAAGTGTCTGGTTCTCTTTCCCAAAGGTTCAACTCTAGACATCCCATAGTCTTGATAGATGTTCTTTGTGTGTAAAGCAATCCCACACCCAGGGCTCCGAAAACCAATGCTGTGCATGGAGCTGAATAAAGACATATTTGTTCAGAAATTACATGGGAAGAAGGAAGGAAGGAAGGAAGGAAGGAAGGAAGGAAGGAAGGAAGGAAGGCAGGCATGGAGGATGGAAGGAAAGGAAGGAGGGAGGAAAGAAGGGAGGCAGGTAGGGAGAAAATGTAAATGGCTTGCAAAGCCGGAACTTCAGTCTGGAAAATGGCAGCTGAGTTGACAACAATAAGGACAGGATCTGGCACATACCCTGTGTCTAGAAAGAAGTCTTCCCTTGGGAGGAAGGATTTGAGTTCTGAAAACAGTGCCTGTCCTTGGCCTTCTGGGATTCACCAGGGTGTTTATTTTTTGTAGTTGAATAAAGCTGTTAGCAAAATGGCCTCCAGCATTCGAATCACTTGTCGCTTCTCTCTCCCAGCCATGGATAGTTAACGGGGATGTAAGACCTCTATGCATCATGCGCTTGAACACTATTCTCGGAATCCGCATCCCTGGTGTGAGTCACTACTGTGTAATCTTGGGCACCGCTCAGACACTGATTAGGTCATCAGGGACTTCCAACATAAAAAGTGATACATCATTCAGTGATTCTGAACCAGAAGTGGCTGGCGGGCACTCTATAGGCCAACACCCGCTGTTTGTGTGGTTCACGTGTTTTTTTCTTTTTCTTTGTTTTTTGTTTAAGATTCATACATTCATTTGATGGAGAGACAGTGAGAGTGAGAGCGCACCAGCCGGAGCAGGGCACATGGCAGGCAGAGGGAGAGGGGGAAGCAGGTTCCCCACCAAGCAGGAGCCCGATATCTCGGGGCTCAACCCCAGGATCCTGGTATCATGACTTGAGCTGAAGGCAGGCTGAGCCACCGCCCACCCTGCCCACGTGGTTTTTTAAAAAGTTAATCGATGGATTAGTTTGCTACTGCTTCTGTGACAAATTATCACAAATTTAGTGATTCAAAACAATACAAACTCATTCTTATACTTCTAGAAGTAAACACCCTACCTCAGGTCTCACTAAGCTGAAAATAGCACTGCATTCCTTCCCGAAGAGTCTAGAAGAGAATCCCTTTTTCCGCTCTTCTCAGCTACCACTCACATTCCCTGACTGTGGCTTCCTTCCTCCATTTTCAAAACCAGAACATCACATCTTTCTGTGCCTTTTCCCCATAGTCGTATCTCCAGGGGCTCTCTTCTTCTGCCTCCCTCTGCCATTTATAAGAACCCTTGTGATGACATTGGGCCCACCCAGATATTCTGGCGTTCTGAGATTTAAAAGCCAGCTGATTAGCAACCTGAATTTCTCTTTGCCAAGTGACTGAATGTATTCACAGATTCCAGAATTAGGACATTGATTGCATTTCCTTTTTTGACATAAAATCTAGTTTTCTAGTTTCTCTTAAGTGAATATCTGCTGATTGGTAACACTGGGCCCCAATCTTGTGCAAGTAGGCCCTTGTTACAATATAGCAACAATTAGCATGACCCAAGCTGTTTTATCTGCCCCAGACTTCACCCCTCCTTGTCATCTTTCTGACTAATGCCCGGAGCAAGTTGCCACTTTTTATTTCACTGGACTACTGTTTTTCCTATTAAGTCTTCTTCATTCACGTTCATGATGTCCTGGCCTTATCAGGCATCATTATATGCTTAAATATTCGGAAAGTTCAACTGGGTCGCTTCTGCTGTCTGTCTTTAACAGAAATATTATGGAGTGATGTACGCAATTGATCACCACCTACATGTGATAAGGGGAGCCAGGTGTTACATGCAGCCTAGGGAACCCACAGCAATGGAAAACTAACTGCCCCTCTGGGCCAGAGCCTGGGGAGGGACGAGTGAGGCTGATGAGTTCCCAACAGTGCACAGTCAGCACAGATCAGCACGGACATGTACATGTACGGTGTGCCAGGCACCACACTCTGTGCTGTGGTTTTCTTTCACTGAATCCTCCCACCTCCCACCGAGGTGGACGTTATTATATGGCTTTCCCTGTCCCCTTGTGGAAACTGCGGCCCAGAGAAGTAAGTGGCACAATGCCCCAGAGCTGCAGAGGAAGAGTTGGGATTCAGACATGTTATTCTCATTCTAGAATTTGAGTCTTGACCCCCTAGAGCTTCTGTCATTAGAGAGAGAACTATATGCGGTTTCAAGCTTTTGAGGGGCTGGTCTTAGGAAGGCAAGCTGGACCCCAGGAATTATTATAGCGCGTCTCCAGAATGGACTTGAGTCCCTCTGAGTTCCTAGGGTCATAAAGGAAACCCCTGAAACAGGAACAAAAGTCCTCTGTCAGAGGAGGCTGTAGCTCGGGGGAATTTTGGCTTTGAAGCTGTCTCAGTGAGACTTCCTAAATCATAACGCTTGCAGTCTGGGAGTACCAGATGCTTGTGAGAGGGCATGAACTCTGTGAGAAATTAACAGGGAATACTGGTAGGGTGGGGGAGGGAAGAGGGAAGTTTGTAGCACTTCTGCTCACTTTTCACACATTAAATTGAGAGCTGTGACCTTGGTAGTTTCCTGGACTTAAAGAGAGTGGCGGGCCCCTCCAGGTCTAGTAAAGGCCCCTTAAGACTGTGGTCTGAGGAGGCCCCTCGAGCAGCTGGGCAGTAACAGGTGCTGTGCTTATAGCCATGGGCTTGAACCTGCCTCCCCCTAATTACATTCTGCCTGTGGCAAGCTGGATTCTGACTTCTTACTAGATGCAAAGAGTCACCGTTTGCCAGGACCAGGAAGGCACAGGGACTTCTGTTTGAGAAGGGCAGCTGTGACTCACAGAAGGCTGGCCAGACCTAGCCAAGACACCGGGATGGTGGTGTGATGACTGCGAGTGGGGCTCCCATTTGTAGGGAGGGCCCCAAATTATGCCTCCTGGCCTGGAGTCGTTTTGATAGCATGCCTTCCACTTTCCAAAAGTCCCAGGTTAGCTGAGAGATAATAGAGATGAGCATCCTTTGATGATCCTCTGTGAATGCTTTTCAAAATAAATCCCTTGTCTTAGGTTATTGGTATCTTTCGTGTTTCTATCTCCAAAGAGAAACGGACAGAAAATTAATCAGCTATTGAGAAGTATATAGAAAGTGAGATCTGCAAAGAAGCTCTAGAAATTGTCTAGGGAAAGGAAACAAATGTACAGCTCCAGGACCAGACATAGATCAGGCATGTAACTGAGCAACTTCATTTCTCACAAAAGTGCCAAGAGGAATGTTAAGTATTATTAGCCTTTTTTTTTTTTTTTTTTTTTTTTAAGATGACTAACCTGTGAAAGGGACTCAAGGGCAGACACCTAGTTGAGGGAACTCAGCTAATCAGAATTCAAGCCTGGAACCTCCTCACTTTCCCATCCGCGTCTCCCATCCTTACCCCAGGCCGCCTCTTTTTCTTCCCCTTGAAATTTTTTTTTTTCCAAATTAAAGAGGAATTGTCATGTGTCCTGGGAGAGTTAAGATTTTGTGTTGTACTATGGCCTAAATATTTGTGTCAAATTCCTCTGTTGAAATCCTAATGCTCACTGGGAAGCTACTAGAAGGCAGGAAATTTGGGAGGTGCTTAGGTCGTGAGGGTGGAGCCTCCTGAATGGGATTAGGGCCCTGGTAGGAGAGATTCCACAGAGTTCTCGAACCTGTCCTACCGCGTAGGGACATAGGGAGAAGGTGTTGGCTACGATGCAGGAAGAAGTCTCCCACTTGATGACCATGTTGGCACTCTGATCTTGGACTTCGGGCCTCCAGAACTTTGGGAAATAAATTGATCCTGTTTATAAGCTACCCAGTCTGCGATGGATATTCTGTTAGAGCAGCTCAACTCTGTGCAACAAGATAACTTAATAGGAGACAGGGTATTCACATCTTTATAAGGATGGTTTTAAGAACGTGCAGAAGCCAGACAATTCCTGGGGGCCTCCCAGCAGGACATTGCAGGCTTCCTCAGGGTCCCAGCTGGAATGAATGTGGGCAGTCACTCTCCTCGCTTACTTCACTCCTCTCCTCCTGGGCCTCACCTCCCATCCCCCGCTTAGCCTGACCCAGCTGAGCTGCGGCCCCACATGCACACCAACCTACTTGCAGGGCACATTTGAGGGGCCCCGTGAGTCTGCACCACTCACGCAGTGTTAGAATCGCCAAGCTCATATCTTTTTTTATTAGAGACAAATATATGCAAACCAAGATCCATTACTTTAGGCACACTCAAGGACAGAATAATTTTTCTTTCATAGCCTAATAGATATGGTTGGCATGGCCTATTCTGGGTAAATACTAATTATTCACCTACTGAAACTTTCATGCTTGGGAACTGCATCTAGTTTCAAATCCCAGATTTCACATCTGATTACCAGTGAGGCCCTGGACAGGCATCTGTTCTTTGTAAGCCTTTCTCTGTAATCTATAAAATGGGTATGTAACCTCTACCTCCCTTTCCTGAAGAGCACTCACAGGGACCTATATATGCTATAATACATAAAAGATTCTAGCATTTCTTCTCCCCAAACCCTTGCTGTCTCATGGAAAGGTTGGATAGACTTAGCATATGTTTTCAAGACCCTCTTCTCCCCAAATCCCTAACCCACTCCTTCTAAGGGAACCACTGTCCATTCCAGGAACATGCTCACAGGAAGTCCCTGACACTCATGTGCACGAAGGTGGGAGGACTGATAAGGCCTACCAAGGTGGTTCTCCTGGGACAGTGTATCAGAAGATGTGCTCTGTCTGGGTCAAAAACCCAGAAGGTCAGATAGAAACTGGTGGTCAGGGCACTGATATTTTCAAGGCAGGTAATGCGACCCGCATCCAGAAATAGTGAGGGGACCACAAGCACGAAGGCGGCAGGTGCGAGGAAAATCCAGACTGACGGTCAACAGTTAGGTAACTTCCCGAGACTGAAGGGACAAGTTGTACAGGAGGACAATGGAGGGAAATCCACTCAGGCCTGAGCTCGCATTCCTGCTCCATATTTACCAGCTATGGGAACATAGGGAAGAGAATTGTTGTCTCTCAGCATCTGTAAAACGGGATTGCCATCTAGTCAGAGACCTTTTGTGCAGATCAAAAGGGACGAGGCTATAAGGAATTTGATCCATGTTGGGCTGCTGGGCTTGCTTGTTGCATGTCTTTGCTTCCTCCTAGGGCATGGATGTTTTCCTGGGCCACCGCTGTTCCTTGGGAAGAAACAGCTGGAGGAGGCCACATCTACATTTTCTGGGCTGTGAGTAAGACTGCTTTTGCTTTTCTCACACTCATCCCACCTCTTCCCCCAGCGCTGCCTCTCTACAGCTTGCTGGAGGAGGAGCGTGGCACCTTTTCTCTTTTATGGAGATGAGAAGCCTGCCTTCCCCTCTCCTGCCGCTGCCCACATCCCACCCACCCTTGCGGCCACTTGGGGAGTTTCCCTGGGTGGCAGAGCTATCTGGGGATAGGCTGCCAAAGTCAAAAATAGGGCAGATGAGGAAGGGAGGCTTGACAGGAAGTCCAAATAAGCACTTCCTCCCACCCACTTTCAAACTTCTGAGGTACCTCACTTCAAACAGCAGAGAAACAGAGAAGATGAAAAAAGACATGCTTTGTTTTGTTTTTTTTGAAAAGAATGAACTTGTCAGCTTTGAGGAAGTGGAAAATATTGCTCCTCATTGTCTCACATGTAGCTGCTGATTCCCGCTCTCCCCCTGTGTATCCCAGGATGGGGGAGGTGAGCACCGTGTTCAGCGTGGGGTGGCAGGCACGGCTTGGGGACGGTCGGGGCAGAGTGCGGCATGGCCTGAGGAAGGGCGGCTGTGGGCTGCACCAGCGTCCCCCCCCACCCTCCTTTCCTACCCTGCAGGCTCCAGGAGCTCTGGTGATCACAGCCACCTCCCAGGGTGATTGCCTACAAGCCCGCCCTCCCCCATTCTGAGACAGGGTCACCACACTTTGTGTCTTAGTGTGTGGCCACAGGGAAGGTCAGGGCCCCGGCGGGGCTTTCCCGTGCTACCCTCATGGTTGGGTGGAGTCCTTTGCCATCCAGAAGGACTGCACACAGATGGGCTTCCACTGCTGGCCTCTGAGAATGGAGGGGAAGATGGCCTCCATCTTGTGACGGTGACCGCTGCGGTTCTTGTTCCCTTTATAGACCAGCTCACCCAGGCCCCAAAGAAAGTTCAACAGCAATTCACTGTAGCTGTACCTCACCTCGAGTGGCCCGTGCAGCCATAAAATGGTGGTGGAGGTGAGGCTGGGGTCAACCCGCGCAAGGGCACTTGTCTCCATCACCCAGAGGGCTCATGTTGTCACCCGCTCTGAGCCACATGCCACCACTTTTGCCTCTCTTTCCAGCCAAGACTCTCGGTATAAGTCAAATCCAAATAAGCACATCCTCTCACCCACCATCTAATGCCTTAGCGGCTTCTCCTAGGAAGCCAACACCCTCTTCCCTCTAAAGGCCTACTTTCCATTTTCTCTTGGGGTCCAAGGACAAGTCCCCAGACCCTGCCCTACCCCACATGCAGAAGCTGCAGCTCCCAAGTCTCTTCTAACGAATTCCTTATTTTTCCTTACCTCTTAAATTAGCTGTGAAGAAGACAGCTATCTCCCTACCTGTTCCTGCTCTGGGTTAGCGGGGGGCGGGGGGGGGGAGGTCTTCAAGTCCTGCTGGGGTGTGGGGTAAGGCAGGGGGAAATAGGGGAGGTCCCCAACTCTGGGTTGCACTGTGCGATTCCTAAATCTGCTTTTAGTCCTGAAATCGAAAAATCTGACATACTCCCTACAGATATCGCTTTCTTGTCCACAAACTCATTCATTGCACATTTAAAATTCCTATCCCTTGAGGCCCTGTTCCCTATACCGACCTGGTGTTCTTGCCTGCTGAGACTTTGTACCCCCTTCCTAACCTGGACACAACATCCCAAAGTCTGAGAAGGCCTCTGCTAACCTTTCCATTTGCTCCTTCGTGAGTCCTGGCTTTCTTCACCGGCTGAGGGACAGGAAAAGAAGGGAGAGGGCATTCGCACCCAGGCCATGGCTTTTCATCACTGTGCCTTACCTGTCCCTCTCTCTGCTCTGCTTCGTGCTTGAGGCCAAGACTGATGTCCACTAAAGGATCACTGTGCGCTGGCCCGGCCTTCACTGCTGCGGCATCCCTGCTGCACTGGGCTGTACCCAGGGGCTGTTATCAGGACTCTCCATTTGATAGGCAAGGAGCGTGAGGCTGGGTCAAGTGAGCCGGCATGCACAGGATCACTGTGGTCCTTCTGACATCCTGAGCCTCTCTTGGAGATGAACTGGCTCTGCTCTCAGAGCCTCTGGAACCCTCGGCCAGAGACAGGAGATGTGAAATCTGTGAGTGTTAGGAAATCACCAAGGTCTGAGGAAGAAGAAATTCTCCAGGCCTGAGGCAACCCACTTCCCCTTGAGTCACCTGTTCTTGTCTATTTAGCCGCCCTTCTGAGGAATGGGCCTGTGGCCATATGGGGAAGGGGCACCAGAGGCCACATGGAAAGTGCTGGATCCTCTTTGTAATTGTCCAGATTGACAGGCTCCCTCACTCTTCATGGAAAGGAAGCTGATAGAGCAGGACAGGGCACAGGTTCTGGAGACAGATCTCGGTTCGAATCCCCACTCCACCTGGGTGATTTATGTAACATCTCAGAGCCTTGAGGTGACCGAGAAGGAAGGACAGCAGCTCTGGACCCAGAGAGAGCACCAGATGAGATCTGGCTGCACAACCTACTTGCTGGGTGCAAGACAGCAAGTAGCTTACCTCTCTGAGCCTCAGCTTTCCCTTCTGAAAAATAGGAGAGGGAATAGAATAATTAAATAAGATAATTCGTGGCAACGTTTTAGCCTACTCCCTGGCCACGGGAAAGACTCCAGGTGTTTCACTCGTGATGAGTCTTACTACATCATCACCATCATCCACATGTCTTACCTGCTGTGTCTCTCTTCTAAATGGGCTCCAAGGACTGTCCATCTTGGACACATTTATTGGAGAGTTCTTTCAAGGGGGCCTAATATTTAGCTATACCTTAATTTAATTTCTATGTTTCTACAGATACTTATTCTCCTGAGTGGGAGTGAACAACAACATTTAAAAAAAAATGCTTCCACCTGTAAGAATGATTTAAAATATTCCTCCCCATAGGTGCTGTGTGTTTTGTTTGCTCACAAAATACCCACCAACACCCCTCCTCCCCACAGGTACAGAATGCCCTTCCTCTGCTCTGTCTTCCAAGGCCCTTCTTCAATTTCAGCTAATTCCAGATTTCTTTCTTTCTTTCTTTCTTTCTTTCTTTCTTTCTTTCTTTCTTTCTTTTAAGATTTTATTTATTTATTTATTTATTTGAGAGAGAGAGAGAGAGAGCAGGACCACGAGCATGGAGTTGGGACAGAGGGAGAGGGAGAAGCACACTCCCCGCTGAGCACAGAGCCCAGTGTGATGCGGGGCTCCATCCCAGGACCCAGAGATCATAACCTGAGCTGAAGGCAGACATTCGACCCACTCAGCCAACCAGACACCCCCACAACATCTTCTTTGACTACCCCACACAAGTGATTTCTCTCTTTCCTTCTTTTTTGAAATAGCTTTCTGTCATTGACCACTATTCCGGTGATTTGAAATACCAAGTGACCTCTCCTCCCAATGGTGGAGCTTTTGAACATCAGGGCTGTGTCCTGTCAAGCACAGTTTGTTACTGAGAGCTCTTAGGTCCCAGAGCCCGTGAAGAGCATGTGACTGGGTGGCCTCGATGGATGACTGGTGCCTCAGCAACCCCGGCACCACATTCCATGGGCTATTTTCTGGGTGCTGGGCCTGGAATGAAATGTGGATCTCCTAGTAGTTCACAGCGCCGAGGGAGGCTGGAACAGTGACAGTGGGGCTCTTTAGACTGCGCGGAAGACGGGAACTCTGAGCGGCCAAAACTACCCTGGGAAAGGCTTCAAGAATGGACCTCGTCGGGGACCAAGGTAGTGTCACACAGTTACTGCAGCAGAGCCTGATGCTTTCCTCAAGCATCAGAATGGAGGGCTGTGTGTACGTGGACGTCAGGTCATTAGCGCAAGTGGGGAACCTGTGTTTAGAGACTGCAAAAACAAATACATTTGCTTTTATGCACTGGATTTGCCCTCTGCCAATGAGGGGTGTATACTGTGAGAAGTGCAAGGATCTGAGACCAGCTCAGAGAGCAATGGATGTCCATGTGCGGCCACAGGGCCGCTCCAGAGAAGGTACTCTTTGGGTAGAAGATATGGGGGAGTCAGTGGTGACTAGAATCTATGGGGAAAACCACAGCGGATGGACCCCGTGGCCGCATCAACAGTGGTCGCTTGATTTTTTTTTTTTTTCTTTGTCTGGTTAATTGCGTCTAAGGTTTATGGATATATAAGACAATTCCTGTTTTCCTATATTTATGCTTATGGAAACTGAGACACCTTGATTTTAAGCCCTGTGTGAGGTTGCACAGTGTGGAAATAATCCCATCAGAAGTGAAGCCTGGGTCTGCCTGGTGCAGCCCCCTTTTTAGCCCTGGGTGCCCAGCTTACTCCCCGAGAATCGTCTCCTAACTCTAGGGAGGCAGAGGTGGCTGAAGGAAATGTCAACGTTATCCTTTGGGGTGAGATTGAGGGATGACTGGAAAACATTGAAGGGCCATGCTCCTTACCCCGCAGTTTGCTGATTTGGGAGCTTATATATATTTGAGATCAACTGTCAAAATAGATTTTAATCTGCAAAGACCCAGCCCAGCCGCACGGCGGTATGAATATCTGGGTGCGAGGAGTTTTCATGGAAACACGCTTGGGCTCACACTGGAGTCTCAGTCTCCCTCACTGCCCCTCCTGTCGGGCTGGGGTGGCCAGGACCAGTGCAAGATTACCACCCCTGTCGCTCTCTCTACCTCTCCAGACCCCAGAGCTGGGCTTCCTTGTTTACTTATTTAGAGCAGAGCAGAGGAAGTGGTAAAGGAAACTTGCTGAGTCGTTTTCTGAGAAGAGACCATATTTGTTCGCAGAGGAAGCCGTTGCTTTCTTGGATCGGGTTACAGCTGAAAAGACGTGTGCTCCAACAAGGGGGTTCTAGAAGGTAACTGGGAGTTGGGAGAGCTAAGGACACCTCCACGCTCTGGATTTGGGGTTCTCTGTCCATGGGTTCAGGACCCACACTCCGCCTGTGAGTTCTGTCCCGGGAGAGCAGCCATGGCATTGAAGAATGTGCCCTTTCGCTCAGACGTCCTGGCCTGGGACCCCGACAGCCTCGCAGACTATTTCAGGAAGGTGAGTCTTGCTCTTTGGTGGGCAGTGAGGTTGGCAGCACCCGGCAGGCTGGGCGGAGGAGTCCGGGCAGAATACAAGAGGGGTAAAATTGAGCGGTGGACCTTCCAAGCCCGCAGCAGCCTTACCAGCTGAGCAAACACGATGTAGATAAACGTACACACCCGAGGGAGCCTGGCGACGAGTTCCGGGGAGAAAGAAGGCCCTCAGGTGGAAGTGCACCTGCTAAGTTCCAGGGCTGTCCCATTTAGCACTCTCCAGTATCGCTGTCCTCTTGGCTCAGCTGCAAAACACACTCAGGGAGGTTAAAATGGCCCAAAGCCCCAGAGACTACATGTGACAGGGGCAGGATTCTAGTCATGCCTTCTGGCTTCAAAGTCCATGCTCTGAGACTCAGAACTGCTGTAACCACTAATGAGATCGAGGATGCTTGCTAGAAAAGGGTGAACAGAGCCCTGGACATGGGAAAAAGCATAGGCAGGGCAGGAGGGCTGGAGAAAGCTAAGACGGCCAATGCCAGAGATGACATCTGGACCGTCATTGTTCTTCACCTGAAAGAGGGCCCCTCATGCCTTGTGGAGAACAGAGTTTTGATGGAGCTTTAGGAAGGTCTTGTGAAGCAGGCTGGAGAACTGCTGTGAGCTTCAGGTTGTGATCAGTTGAGATAGCTAGGGAAACTGAGGCACCTAAGAGGAAGAGTTTCGTGAGCAAGGTCTGAGGCCACACTTGTGGCCAAGCTGAGACTAGAGTGATACAGGCCTGTCTTCTGGCCCTGGAGGGGCTTCTCAAGGACTGCTGTGCTTGGTCATCTGCTGGGAGGACCATAGGCCACACATCTGCTTGGGCAGATTCCAAGCTACATGGCTCAGGGCCTCTCCATTGCTGTTCAAGGGATAAGAAGTCTTGTAAGAGACATCTGAGCTTCTAACGGCCCCGTCCCTGGAGGCTGGGATGGAGTTCAGCTGACACTCCAGACAGTTGTAAAGATGCGATTTTAAAGTCAAGACTTTAGAGGTCATTTGAGTCAACTTTCTGTTTTTCTTGGGAGTGGAATGGGGATCCCTGGGACACAAAGACACCTGGGGTCTATACAGTAGCTCCTTCTCCCCCTCCACCTAAAGAAGATAGATGTGAAGATGTAGAATCGGGTGTGGCATGAAAAAGGCATAGCCCACAGATCCTGTTATTTGCTGCTTTGTGTGTATCTCGTTTTTGTTCTTCTTTCTTCCAAAAGGTCACAATAAACTTTGGTTTCAGTACTGTGGGTGCAAAGGTCATTGGGACAATTGACTTTTGAAGTGATTTTCTTAAATGTAGACCAAAGAAGTTAGGGCAAGAAGGTGAATTTTGCCAAGATGCTATAAAGTGGCATGTTAGCTCAATTAAAGAAAAGAGAAAATACTGAGAATTGGTGAGAGGATCCTGGAAATGGACTGAGAGGCCCAGACAGGCCCCATCTTCGTGTGAGAAGAACTGTACAACAACTATGCAACAGCAGAAGCCACAGGCAAATTCCCTCTTAGTGCCGGGAGATAGACGATAGGTCAGGGGTGGTTTGGGGAGACGGCCATTTGCCTGAGCTGGGGGAAGGGAGAGCCTCCTTCTTGGAGACCCTAGACCCTGGGACACATCTGCAGTATTTGGACAGTTTCCTTCTCCTGACATGAAAGGAAGGAAGGAAGGAAGGAAGGAAGGAAGGAAGGAAGGAAGGAAGGAAAGAAGGGGAAGGGAAGGGAACGGAAGGGAAGGGGAAAATGATGGTAGGATAAGGAAATTAAAGGGAATCTGTGATCCAGAAATTCCCACCCCGCATGGACCAGATGGATGCCTTTCAAATCCTGGGCACCTTAATTCCCCCAGAGAGAACATATCAAGTGAACTGATCATGGAGTCATCTGGGGATGGATCTTAGTTATCAATGATCCTATTCAAAGACTCAACAAGCAGGTGAAATTACTACTGAAGCAGAGAAGTTGGACCCCCTTCAGAGACACCTCCCAGCCAGCTCTAGAGTCAGACACTTAGCTTAGAATCCTGGCTCTACCACCTGCTAGCTTGGTGACCTTCCCGTCATTACTTAACTTCTCTGGGCCTCAGCTTCCTCATCAGTAAAATAGAGAGGCTAAGAGCAACTGCCCTCATGGGTTGTTGAAAGAATTAAAGGAGATATGGTATGTGCAGCATTCAACAGGCTGAGAGGGGGTAAATCATGTGTGATAGTCCCCTTTTCCTGCTCTGCTTACCAGACCCTAGCTGTTACCGGACCCTAGCTGCGGATGTCGTGTAGACTGGCAGGCCTTTGTGTATGACTGTCTTAGATATGTGTAGCTCGGCTTCTGTCTGGATGCAAGTCTCTGAGGACAGAGGTCATATTTTGGATTTCTTTAACCTCCTCCAGTTAATTTCTTTCTTTTCCTTCCTCCCTTCCTTCCTTCCTTTCTTTTTAAAGATTTTCTTTATTTATTTGGGAGAGAGAGAGAGAGAGAGCAGGGTGAGGGGCAGAGGGAGAAGCAGACTCCTCACTGAGCAGAGAGCCTGATGTGGAGCTCGATCTCGGGATCTTGGGATCATAACCTGAGCCGAAGGCAGGCGCCTAACCAATGGAGCCATCCAGGTGCCCCTAACCCCTCTAATTTCTTTTGACTTGGCAAGAGAGCATCCCTGGGCCATGCCGTGGTAAGGCACTGGGTCAGAGCCATTTCTAATCCCAGCCATGCTCCCAAACCACTGTGTGACCTTAGGCCAATCCCTTCCCCACTCTGGGCCTCAATTGTCCCACCTACAAAACCAAGTACCTGCTCTAGACCTCTGCCTTCCAAAGCTGGGTCCTTATAGAATCCTCTGTGTGCTTGCTAAAAACACAGATTCCAGCCCCCAGGCCCAGGTATTAGTGAATGAGAATCAAACTTCTAGGGAAGCCCCGGTCCGCAGGGCTATCTGTCTAGGTAGAGTAAAAGTCAGCAATCTGCAAAATCAGAGCTTTATCTGATAATGATGATAGTGAATGGTGAATTAAAGGCAGTTGAATATTCTAAGAACAGGTCCTATGCCACTACATAGAAATGGAAGGGACGCTCATGGTGCCTCAGGTGTTGCTCTTCTACACTGACCTCAAAATCAGCTTTTTCTGAACTTTCTAACGTTTATTGCACCCTTTCAAGCCAAGAAACTACAACAATTATATTCACTTTCTGGATTGATTGACCATTAGAAAAAAAAAGACCAGGATTTGCCCCCAAAAGAAGGCTGCTATAAATTGTGAGCCTCACCCTTGTGATGAGAACCAAGGATTCACCAGGACAAACATTTCTCCTTAAATATTCCAGTGGAAGCATCACAGCTGGAGATTTTTCAAATGCAAATACCTAGGCTGTTACAAACAGGGTGAATCAGAAAACTGATAAGATTGTCAATTGATGTGACTCTTTGGGAAAGCAGTCAAGTTCATTCCTGTTGATCTTATAACCTATTCTGAGTATCCAGCTTAATTTATCTTAAATAGAGCAAAAAAGGATAGTGCAGAAGGATATCCATGATGTTCTTTCTCTATTTTGATCTGGATTGTGTATTAAGGTACTTAAATTTGTTCATTTTACTTACTTTAAGTTATCCTGTTACTAACAAAAGGAAGAACACTCCTGACAGAAACATTAAAGCCTTGTTCTGAAGCCAGATTGTCACTTCTGTCACTTGCTACCCATAGACTCATGCAAGTTACTTAACGGTCTGCACCTTTGAGTCTGGAAGATGTGAGGATTAAAGACTTAAGATTGGTTAAAATACACAGAAGAGCACCTGCGAGATAGCAAGCACTCAGTAATTTTCAGCAGTTTTTATTACCATTATTGGAACAGTAGCTTGGTAAAAAACCTAAATGATCAGCAAATAAGGGGGTAATTAAAGAAAATAATATTTAGAATAAGTTTGTGATAACATGAGGCAGTGCCTATATTATCATTTTAAGGTAATTTTAAGAGGAACAGTTAGGATAATGAGATTAGATGTGAGTGATGACCTCCATTATGTTTAAAGATATGCTCAGAATAAAGCACTATAGGAAACTCGTCGAATATTCTGCAAGGTTGTCTTTTGGTGGTGACACAACGGTTGCTATTTATTTTCTTTTTCTCACCTCTGTGTGCCTTTGGAGCATGTGGCCAGACTTTGCAGGCTTGAAGGCACCTTCTTTTTGCAGAGGTTGGCCCCCAAACCTTAGACGGAGGCAATGTCTCCTTTTCAGAGAGTCCCAAGGGGCAAGTGAAAGCAGAGTTGAGGGAGGGATGGGGCCCGTCTGTTAGTGCGGGGAAGGGGGGTAGGGGTCTGGCTACCCACAAGTACCACAAATTGCTAAGCTTCTGGGGCAGGCAAGTGAGGGGAACCAATGGCATGCACCTGCTGGCCACTGACAGCACCTTCCCCTCCTCTTTGCAGCTGAACTACAGGGACTGTGAGAAAGCAGTGAGAAAGCATCACATCGATGGGCAGCGGTTTTTGGTAAGTGGCGGTCAGTTTGACACATTGAAACCAAAGCTGTTCCACACATTAACCAGTCATGGCGGGGCCAACTGGTCTACCCTGTTCCTGGGGCTGCTCGTCTTCAGAATCTCCACACAACCCTTTGCCATCTTCTGAGGTTTTGTATGGCCCCTGCTGTCATCATCTCTCAGGATCCTACTATCCCAGATAGCTCCCAGGTCTTTCATTGATGCCAAGGTACCTTCTAAAGTCAAAGCATAAGGGAGGAATCTAAGTACACCTCACACACACACACATACACCTTGAAAATCTTTTCAAATGTCAGCCATACTTTGAGAAGCCTAAGAGGGGAAAAGACCATTTGGGAGAACAGAAGATTCTTTTTTTCCATCTCTCATTCTGGAGTACATACTCACTGAATGGAATAAAGCATGAAATCAGGGGCGCCTGGGTGGCTCAGTTGGTTAAGTGACTGCCTTCGGCTCAGGTCATGATCCCAGAGACCTGGGATCGAGTCCCACATCGGGATCCCTGCTTAGCGGGAAGCCTGCTTCTCCCTCTCTCACTCCCCCTGCTTGTGTTCCCCCTCTGGCTGTGTTTCTCTCTGTCAAATAAATAAAATCTTTTAAAAAAAAAAGCATGAAATCACCCTCATCACTCATTACATCCCTTGATCTCTCTACCAAATTCACATAGGTTTTTGCCAATTAAACACACATGTGATAGGACTCTCTCTACTCCATTATTTTGCAAAGAGCTTTAATATAATACTAAGAAGTGGTTGTACGTGAAGGTTTAAGCCCTTGATTTGAAAGAGATGCAGCTCTGAGAGAAGGGAAGTGGCTGGGAGGTGGTCTTGGGCGTTTTTCTTGAAATGCTACGTTTGCCTCTCTGTGAGATAGACCCCAGCTGTACCAACCTACTCCCTTCCCATCTCATGCTTCCTTGTCCTTCAAAAAGAAGTGGGAGCAAGACTTCGAAAGTCTCATGCATAGATGCTCCCAATCTGAATCAGGAGTGAGAAGGGCAAGGTAAGTTGTGTTTCCCTGCAAGGCCTGGCTAGCAGCGGTGAGGTCTGCAGCCTTGAGACTTCAGGGTTAGAGGGGGCCAGAGAAGTTACAAGCTCTAGCCTTCTACCCAGCACTCCAATCCATTTCCTGTATCTCACCCCTGTCAATAATGTCTGTTTGAATTCTTTTAGGGATGGTGTCCTCACTACCACACATAGTCATCTATCCCTTTCTAGGTAACTCTTAAGTTTCATGTTGAGACCAAACTATGCCCTATTGGTCTGAGTTTTGCTTTCATGGGCCATGTAAGACACATGTATTCACTGTTTCACCTAAATCACGCATGAATTTACCCATCCATTCACTTCACAGGCATTTTCCTGGGCTCCCTTTACGTACTGGACCATGCCACATACTGGGACTGTAGAGATGACTAAGGTGTGATTTCTGCCTTCCAGAAGCTTGTTTTATGGCAAAAAAAAAAGTATCTTTGGGGAAGGCTCCAGCCACCCCATTTGCAACTGAGGAAATGTGTACAGAGGCACGATGTGAATTTTCTAAGTCCCACACCTAGTTATTGAACTAAAACACACACTTAATTTACTTTAACACTGCATGAGTTTTTAACAATGTTATTTCTTCATACTGAGCCTTGAGCCTAGGGAAAACCTGGAGTTTTATTGCTGTTGATCTTGGCACCTTAGTACTAAATGTAAATATTTCCTTCTGGTGCCTGTACCACTGAGAACTGAAATCCGAGACTTATCAGTGCTGAGTGGACAGGGACTAAGACCTCTTTGAGGGTGGTCCTGCTTGTAGCCCTGATGCTCTGCGGTCACCTTTAGCAAGCACTTGCCTTCTCTGAGCCTCTCTCTTCCCCTCCTGAGCAGGAGCACATTGAACCGGGTCACAGTGGATGACAGTCCCTTCCAGTCCCCACAACACTCCCTGTGTGAAGCTCGAGCCTGCTAGGATAGGGTTGTGTCCATGGCGGAGAGTTGCTGTTGGAGCAGCTGTCTTCTCTGTTCCCATATTCAGGATCTGCCAGTCCCTGGAGACTGCCGAGTACTCTGCTAGTCATGTGAGCAGGAGGAAGTAGAGAGAAGGGCACTAGGAATCAGGAGAAGAGGGAGCAGAACCTGGTATCTGGCCCCCGCAAGTGGGTATTTAAAGACAGCTTCTGCTGGAACCCATCCTCCACCCCAGGTGCTCTGGGTACAGTGGGGAGCTCTGAGCTCTCATCTATCACTCCTGGTTTTGTAATATCGGGGACCATTCTGCTCTGCAGCAGTGGAAGTCTGCATTCTCTCTCTCTCTCTCTCTCTCTGTCTGTCTTTGGGGCTAGTAGGTCCCTTGCATTGGTGTTGTTGCAAATTTGGTTTCCCAGTGAGAAGAGAAGAGCCTAGTCTGGTGAGGAAGGGGGTGCTACACTTCCAGAAGGTTGAAAGAAATGATGCAAAGTGTCTGGAACTGTGTCAGTTAGGAAGGCACGTGGCTGCCTTTACCAGAAGCCAGACCACAGAGGCTTAACCAAACAGGGCTTTATCTTTCTCAGGTGATAAGGAATCTAGTGCGAGCACTAGGGGCTGGAGAGAGGCAGCCATGGGGAACCCAGCCCCGCCCCCACCTCTAGTCCATGGAAATCGCCTGTGGCATCTGGAAGAAGGAGAAGCTGTTGCTCAAGGACATTATAAAGAATAAAAGAGAGGAGCTCCTGGGTGGCTTAGTCCGCTAAGTGTCTGACTTTGACTTGGGTCGTGATCTCAGGGTCCGGGGATTGAGCTCCGTGTCAGGTTCCTCGCTCAGCGGGGAGTCTGCTTCTCCCTCTCCCTCTGCCCCTGCCCCCCTAAAATAAATAAATAAATATTTAAAAAATTAAGATAAAAAATAGAAAAGAGAGAGAAGTTTAGGAGCTTGACCAAAAGCCTGATTGTCTCAGGATTCAGGGCAGACTCTGGCCGCAACCCTGCTGTCAGGGGCCAGGTCAGACATGCGCACAGGAGTGGGAGCAGACGAGCCCAGTGGACTCATCACTAATATGCCCCCACCCCTGCACCGCTGGGCTCCAAGAGGAGCATGCCCCACTCTCTCCCTTAGGCAGCCAACTGCCTGGTGGCTCCCAGCCCAGAGCAGGAGCAGAAGAAAGAATGAACCTCTGAGAACCAGCCACATCCCAACACATTATTACTTATTTATTTTCACGCATGTTATTCACATAAGGTTTATTATTCCCAGAGGGCATGTCGAGCACCGAGCCAAGCTCATGACACATATCATCTCACTCAGTGCTCACAGTCCCTGAAAGGTGGCCCTTATTAGTATTATGATTCCTGTGTTACAGATGAGGAAACTGAGGCTCAGAGAGCTTCAGAGTATGCCCCAAATCAGACTGCTGTTCAATGGATGAACCGAGATCTCAGCCCAGCCTGTCTGACTGCAGACACAATACACTAACCACCCGTTTTCCAGCCTCGGTTAGAACGTCAGTGGGTCCCTTTCTATGGCACAGCCTCCGTTCCATGGGAAGTGTGCTCACCCCCTTTTCTGTTTCTGCTGCTGGCACCCTTCCTCTTCTGCTCTGGGGCACCTTCTTGTCTTGCCCTTCCCACCCTCTTCCCCTCCTGCATGGTCACCGTGTCCGGTGGCCAGGTGTGGGAAGAGGGAAGTTTGCAGGAAGAAAATTGACCACGGATACCACAGAGCGAGGCTCCAGGCCCAGCACCATCACTTAGAAGCTGGAATTCCCTTAACATCCTAGAGCCTCAGCTTTCTCACCTGCAAAATGGGAACACTTATGGTTCCTAAATCACAGGATTGATGTGAGGGTTAATCAGGGTGTGGATAAGGCAGAGCCCCAGAGTCAGTTCTTCACTTCTTTCTCTTTTTCCCTCTCTGTTCCCTCAGGAAACCTTCTTTATTGCATCCCCACATCTAGAGAACACTACTAATAACCCTGGTGAGAGAGGTTTTGGGGTGTGATTGTGGTATAAGGGCCCAGACCGCCTCTCCAGGCTGGCTTCTGAAAGCTTCTCCATATGGAAACTGAGGGGGACTCTGAAGTCTGGGATAATAAGAGGTCACAGCGTGACCCAATTCAGCCCACAAAACAGGTTGTTTGGCTCCACAATTTAACACACATTGAGTTCGTTTGCTTAACTTAAAATTATTTGTCAGGGCGCCTGGGTGGCTCAGTGGGTTAAGCCTTTGCTTTCGGCTCAGGTCATGATCTCAGGGTCCTGGAATTGAGGCCTGCATCAGGCTCTCGGCTCAGCAGGGAGCCTGCTTCCTCCTTTTTCTCTGCCTGCCTCTCTGCCTACTTGTGATCTCTCTGTCAAATAGATAAATAAAATCTTTAAAAAAAAAAAAAAGGAAAAAAATTATTTGTCAGACTTTGAACTCAGGAAATTTTACCTAAAATCCAGATTTGGAGATTCCCTTTGAAAAAATAGATCTGGCCACACCAGACCCATGGGCATTTTATGCAACATCTAGAAGCTGCTGCTTTGGGTGGGTGGGGGGAGGTGGATTCTGGGTTTGCTGCAGGCCCCACTACTCCGTTTCACATCTCACTCCTCTCACCTGGCCCAGGGCCCTTCCTGTGTGAGTTGTAACCTGCCTGCGTGTCTTCGTTTCAGAACCTGACAGAAAATGACATCCAGAAGTTCCCTAAGCTCCGGGTGCCGTAAGTACTGCCCCTCAGGTTCCTTGTGTGTTGGGGAACGAAGCTGGAATGAGAGCGCTGAGACACTTAAAATCTATGACTGTTGGCTCCAACTAGGAGAGTGAACAGGAAAGGGAGAGGCAAGGACAGGGTGTGGGAAAGAGAAGTTTCATGATGGGTGGAGAAAAAGAAGTAACAGATTCAGCCCAGCTGGTGTGTTGCCTGCTCTTGCCAAAGACAAGCCCGACTGGGGACCTTGTTTTCATTTCCTCTCTCCCAGCGGGGCAGCTTGGGCACCAGAGTCACGAGATCAGCTTCCTGAAGGTGTCTCACCAGATGAGTGATTGCTTAAGCTTTCTGGATCTCAGTTTCCAGCTCAGTAAAATGACAGAGTCAGACTAGATGGAGAATGGCAGTTAACATCATTCTGACTGTCAGTACTTCCAGGGGCACCGTCCTGAGAAGAATCCTGAGCTGGGCCGAGTGGGGGTGTGTGTGCGATGCACTACCGAGGTCCCACCTGGGTGCTGACATGAGACGCCTCGTGCCCCTCGTGTCATGTGTTTTCATCCCTTTAGTAACGGTCTCTCACACACTCAAATGCTTACTGGAGTCAGACAGATGATACAAATGTGTAAAATGGGCCAGGTTGAAAAATACAAAGTCCTCTCAATTTCTCTTTCATTTTACCATGTTTGGATGGACTATGGGTGTGAAGAAATATTTCTCCACTATAAGAAAAATAATGGTACCAGTATGATGAGGAAAGAGGTCATTAACACAAAGCTTTGCTGCTGGTGAAAAACTAGGGAGTGGTGGAGACTGTGGCAAATCAGATGATATTTTCTATCCCAGGAGAGCTGCAACTACTTGGTTCCAGTCCACTGGGACCCAATGATGCCTAATCTTTGAACTTATCAAAAGTCCCTAGAAATATAGATTTTATGTAATATGTTCTTAATATACATCACAAGCATGTAATAAAATTTATCTGTATAATATATATGTACTTGGTCTTGAGTGCATTTGGGTTGGGTTTACGTCTCCTGACCCCCATACAATACCAATATGTCCTTAATTTAATGGACTGCTCCCAGATGCTGAGATAATGTGTCAGACCTTTGCTAATTGCTCAGGCTACAGATATAAGGGACAGAATCCCCACTCAGGATGCTCACATTCCAGTGGGAATGTCAGATACACAAAGCAATCCTACCACGATTGTGCCGGTGTTGTGATGCATGCAGGCACACATTCCGTGAGGGCATTAGAAGGCAAGAATCACTTTCTCTGAGGCATTCAGGGTAGACTTTGGGGAGGCAGAGAACCTAAGTTGAATCCTGACATACACCAGGAATAGTCAGATAAAAAATGGGTTGACATTCTAGGAATAGGTGATGCAAAGGCATAGGCACTGGGGAGCTGAATGAACAACCAGTGGGTCAGGGCAGCTGGGGCACACACCAAGTCAAGAGGCTGCGGTGATGGCTCACACATGAGAAGGGTCTTCTGTGAGCTGTCCTAAGGAGTATAAGGGGGTTGGGGAGGTGAGGCCACAGGGAGAACAGAGACATAAAGCTGGTGTCTTGGCTTTCTCCAGGGCAGTGGAAAAGATGGCAGGGAAGGGTCCAACTGCAGGCAGAGAAGCAAGCGAGGGGATGAGGGGCATGAGCCCACTCATGGGATAAGAGCCTCAGCAAAGGCTGTGATCCTGAGCATGCGGGCAGAGGGGATTGAATCAGAGCAGTGGAAGGAAAAAGATAAGGTACTTTCAGCTCAGAAGATCCTTTTTTATCTTATGGCTAAACTTGCTTGGTGTCTGGAGCTATGCTGGAGAGCTATGCTGGGAGAGTGGTGGGAGGCAGACTGTAAACACTTGTGTTGGGGTGTATCAGGGTGGGGCATTCCTTTAGCCATTTGAAAATGGAAATAAAATCCCTCTCCAATGTGTGCATGTGTGCCCCAGAAGCTAGGAAGCTGCCCACGGAACATGAAGGTGAACGGGGAGTAGCGGAGAAGGTATCAAGGGAAAGTCCCAGCTGCCCTGATTCATGACTCTCGAAGAGTCATCGACTTTCTTGGCACAGTGGATAGCAAGCACCAATCCCAGCTCTACATACAAGGGCACTGTGCTGGGGATGAGCCCGTGGTCCACTCTCAGTTTCCCAGTCTGGAAAACAAAGGAATGTGATGGGGAAGGCTTGCTCTTCTAAAGGTTATAATTTTAGGTGTGAACAGACAGACAGGAAAGCTTGGTGGGGGGAAGTGCAGGCTCTGAACTCAGAGTGCTCGAGACCCAGTGCTTCCATTCACTAGCTGTGAGTCTGTGGGCAAGTTATCTGGGTTCCTCGAGCCTCAACTTCCTCATCGTTAAAATGGGGATAGTAGCAGAACCTACCTCAGAGACTCGTCAGGAAGTTTAGAGGAAATAATGGGGAAATAATAGTACGAATTGAACAAGTCTTAGCAGTTCCTGTTATTTTATGCAAAATCCCAATGAGTACAGCTCTCAGTTTTCCCCTGTTATGCTATTCTGCCGGAGGCGGAGGATTGAGGACTAGAACGGCATGGGTTTTGGAGCAAGAGAGAGCCAAGTCTAAAGGGGGCCATGAGACCACCAGCCATGGGACCTTGGGGAAGTCCCATCAATACCTTGAGCCTGCGTCCTCATCTGTAGAAAAGAAGAGAACTAACTCTGGGGGAATGCTGGATTTTAAAGGAGGCAGGCTCCATGAGCTGCCTGGTGCTGTCCTTGGTGGAGATAGATATTCAATACTGATTTGTTCTGTTCCCTTGTACATAGGTTCATTGGCCACGATCATTGCCCTAAAGGGCTATGGGAAAGAAATCGTGTTCATGTACAGCAGACCAAAACAGGATTACCCTCCTCTGAATGTGGGGATTTTCTTCCCCCATGCTTAAAAAACAAAATAATAATAATAATAACAACAACAACAACAACAACAAAACAAACCAACCAAACCTCTATTAAATAAATTTGTGAGAAGGCACGTTCTGATGAGGAGACTTTGTCTGCAGATACAGTTCCTCTCTCGCCCAGTTCCTCCTGGAGACCCCCCAGATACTGGAATGGAGGAGAGTTTTTAAGTAAAACAACAAAGAATCCTTTATGGGGACAGGCTTAAAACCCCTGGTTTGGCTGAGCCTTATCTGGCTAAATTGGAAGAATGCATGTCCGAGTCTGCTGATGCCTATTTGGAGTTTATTTTAAAAATGTGATGAATTTTATATTTAAATCCAGTGTATAACTTAAAAAAGGGTGGGGGGGAGTGATGGGGTAGCAGTGTAGGCAACAAATAGATGTCGGATGGGTCTGTGTCATGAGTTTGTGTTGTACCCATTACGGATAGTGGAAATAGGCTAGGAAAAGCAGAGATCCCATCAGAGAAGGAATGCAGGAACATCTGGTTTTGTCCGTCCTCCTGCTGAAGCTGGGTGCCTCCTACTAGCAGACTCAGCCTACCTGAGAAACAGCAGGGAACGAAGGAGGGAGTGAGGACCGAGGCAGGGACCCACAGGTAAGCAGGCCATTCCTGGGCCCCTTAAAGAGTGTGGCCCAGCCTCCCCATGGAATGGAACGGCTACAGTGACAGGTCTGTCTCCCTCATGCTCCTCCCCTCTCCCATCCATGGGCCAACCCATGTCCAGGTATCCAGTCCTGCCCACAGGAGAAGGGCCTCCTTTCAACGGATGGCCACTCCGTCTCTCCCAAAGCAAGTACAGAAAGCTTGACTTCCCAGCTCAGCCTCACGTTACACCTGCTCATGTGGTCCTTGGCAAATCCCTCTCTCAGAGCCTTGCTTCCTTTGTGGTAAACATGGGAGTGATCCGCGTACCACAACATATTTTGGGGGCACAAGTAAAATGCTACACGTAAAATCGTAGCGATGTACAAGGGTGAGAAGCAGGGAGACCATGCTAGGCCCTCCCACACGTTGTTCTCCCCTGAGGCCTGACATGACAGTGAAAAGCACCTCCATGTGTTCCAAGACCCACACCTGGTTTCTCACGTGACAAGGACAGAACTTCTGGAGGTCTAGCTCTTGGTTCAAAGGGGCTGACCCTTAGGGATAGAGCCCTGTATTCCTTTAAAGAAGGAGGAAATCCATTTGCAATGACCATGGATGGAACTGGAAGGTATTATGCTTAGTGAAATGAGTCAGTCAGAGAAGGACAAATTCCATTGTGATTTCACTCATGGGTGGAATTAAAAAAAGAAACCCTGGTGAGCATAGGGGAAAGGAAGGAAAAACAAAATAAAATAAAAAACAGAGGGGGAGACAAACTGTAAGAGACTCTTAACTGAAGGGAACAAACTGAGAGTTGCTGGAGGGTAGGGGGTGAGGGGCACGAGGGTCACTGGCATTAAGGAGGGCACGTGATGTAATGGGCACTGGGTGTTGTATACAACTGAGGAGTCCATGAAATCTACCCCTGTAAATTTCAATAACATATTAAAAAAATAAGATAAACAAAATAAAACAAAGGAAGAAAGGCAGAGCCTGGGAACATGACACGAACACGGGTGATAACGTAGCAGCCGGCTTCTGGGGTAGCCCACTCCCCCTGGGCTCTGGGGGCTCTGTATTTCTTCTCTTCTGTTTCCTTCTGCCCTGGCCTTCTCCCTCCCTGCCCTCCTTTCTGTCTGCCCTTCTTTTTATACTCTCCTTCCTACTTCTCTGTGACCAGCAAAGTTGATTTCCAAACACAGAGTGGACCTCCACTGGCCCTTGGTAAAGCACAAGGAACTACTGAAAAGGAGGCCATCTCTTCCTCCACCATCTCCTTCCCCCATCTCCTCCCCCTCGTCCCCCCTC
>PITA01021690.1:0-32092 GCA_004023965.1 Spilogale gracilis | reverse complement strand
TCCAAGACCCTCAGTTTGTTTCTGAGTCCAGAGTCTCTCATGTTTCATTTCCCTCCCCATTTTACCCTACTGCCCGTTTCCTTTTTTTCTCCTACTGTCCTCTGTATTACTCCTTATGCACCACACGTAAGTGAAACCATGTGATACTTGACTTTCTCTACTTGGCTTATTTCACTCAGCATAATCTCTTCCAATCCAGTCCATGTTGCTACAAATTTGGGTATTCATCCTTTCTGATGGAGGCATAATATTCCATTGTATATATGTACCACATCTTCTTTGTCCATTTGTCTGTTGAAGGGCACCTTGGCTCTTTCCACAGTTTGGTGATCGTGGCCTTTGCTGCAATGAACATCGGGGTACATATGGCCCTTCTGAAACTTTTTCTTAAAAGCAAAGAAAATATTCATTAGTATTCCTAATTTCAGATTATAAGATATCTTTATTAGTCACATTACTTCTAGATCTGAAACTGTTGGTCTGCTGCAAAATGAGTTATGGTTACAACTCAGTAAGTGTTAGAGAAAGCACAAACTCCTTAAGGAAATTAGGGCATAAATATTTGTAATTTATATATATACACAATTATATATATGTAACTATAACACAAATTTTTATATATAATAATTACAATATATTTGTAATCACATTTTTACATATATGCATTTGTTTATTCAATAAATACTGAGTTACTACTATGTGCTGTGGGTATTAGGTGATCTAGATATATCAGTGACCAAGATATGTATTATTTTCTATATGGGTAATGAAGAAATTCTTAATTTATTCTTAAGCTTAGAATTGTACCATTTTTATTTTTATCAACCCTAGTGACTGCCAAGTTATTTCTTTTTTTGAATTCCCAAATCTGTAAGAAGAAAGTGATAGCCAGTATCTTCCAATGAATTTTATAAGTAGCTGAAGGAAAAATTATTTTCTAAATCTCATTTCCCATGTGTGCAAGAATGAGTACAAATTTCTACTTTTAAACTAGGTTTAGGACATGCTACCAGTACAAATTTTGTACACTATTTTAGTACTAAGTAACAAATGGATCTCTCTATTCCCCTTTTTGTGATTCAGGATCACATTTGAAAGGTAATCACTAATATCAAATAAAAGTTTTGCAGAGGTTTTGTGGTTAAAATTACAGCAAATGTAATGCAGAAACTATGAAACTGATGTCTTATATTTCATATCACTTACAGGTATGCTCTGGTTTCAGGATAGAGAATGAGTTAAATATTTGATAGAATATAGTTTGTAGTTATAATTTGATATTTAAACCCTAATTTAGGATGAAATAGGGTGAGTGAATGAGTCTTTAAGTTCTCATTGACTGAATATCATATGTAATTCAGGTTCTGATAATTGCTTTAAGAAAATATGGTATTTCTTACAGATTTCTATTTGTGTAATTATTATTAGGAGCCCTGTGAGTTTCCAGGAAGGCAAAGTATCCATAAAAGGGAAGGCCACTGATATTTATCAAGTATGCATTTACTCCATTCTAAGTATGCATTTTTATTTACTCTTCACAATGCCTTTTAGGACATATTATTATCTATACTTTTCAGATGAGGAAATTTTGACCTAAAGAGTTAATTGAGTTGTCCAAGGCTATATAAGTTGTAAGGGTAGAATTCAAACCTTTTCTCCGTCTGTACTTTTGCTTTTTTTTTTTTTCAAGATTTTATATATTTATTTAAGAAAGGGAAGAGTGAGAGAGCACATGCCAGGAGTTGGTGGGGAGAGGGACAGAGGGAGAGAGAAGCAGGTGCCCCACTGAGCAGGGATTCGCCATACAGAACTCAATCCCGGGACTCTGGGATCATGACCTGAGCCAAAGGCAGATGCTTAACCAACTGAGCCATCCAGGCAATTCTGTATTTTTGCTTCTATACTACACCCTCACATAAAGAATAAAAACGACAACGATATTGATCAGAATACTAGCACATGTGACAGTTCCTTTCTAAATACATAGATTAATGACATAAGCTATTTTTTTTAAAAGTTCAGTCAGGACAGCAAGACCAGATTTCTTAACTTCTGCAAAATACTCCCATTCTGAGGACTTTTATTGATGATACTGCCTAAAACCTTGGAGGAATTATGGCAAGATTGACATAAAGCCTGGTCTAACTACATGGTAAGGGTAGGAAATGAGAAGAGGGAGGGAGAGTTTGCCAGTAAAGTCATTAACACTGGATTTTAAAGATGAATAAAATTTCCTGAGGTGGAAAAGGATAGACATTTATGAATTCACTTCAGTTAAATATCAGGGCAATAACCTTGACCTTTCCCTCCTCCCTCATTCCTTCTAGTTTCCACAGCAATTCACTATTGCAAACTTTATCCCTGCCTTACTAGCCACTCCTTTGCAGCTGCTAGAACCAACATTTTTTTTCCTAAACCTCAGTTCCTCAGAGCTCAGTCCTCTCTGTTGCTTTCATTCTGTTATATAATCTCTACTCAGTCTCATGGGCTTAAATTCCTTCTAAATGCTAAATACTAAAAAACCTTTCCTGGTCTCTCTGTTGAACTTCAGAGCTATATATCTAATTGCCTGCTCTTTATCTATGTGTGGAAATGCAAGTTTGGAAATAATGAGTTGTTGAAGCTGGAAATATAAATTTGGGAGATACCTATTTAAAGATCTAGGGAGCTGATCAATTTGAAGAGATAGGATAAGTTTCCTTTCTAACTACAAAAATGCAAACATGAAACAATTTAAACAGTAACCCATTACTTTATTTGAATTTATTTAAATATGATTAATCTATATAATGATTATTTCTGATTGAAATAGTTTTCTGTTGAGAACCTTCTTAAAAATGCATTCTAGCCAGTTTATATATAAGAGAGCACATTAGATAATATGACATCATTAGCAGTTCTTCAGTGCCTTATCAGGCAACTGGATGGATTCAACTTCCTCTCCCAAACATTGATCAATATTAAAGATGTGATAGATATAAATATTTACATGCAGTGCAATTAGGTAAAGAGGATGCATTCTGTGCACTACATTTTTATTTTTTATTTTTTTTTTTAAGATTTTATTTATTTAACAGAGAGAAACACAGCCAGAGAGGGAACACAAGCAGGGGGAGTGAGAGAGGGAGAAGCAGGCTTCCCACCGAGCAGGCAGCCCGATGTGGGACTCGATCCCGGGTCTCCAGGATCATGACCTGAGCCGAAGGCAGTGGCTTAACCAACTGAGCCACCCAGGCGTCCCTGTGCACTACATTTTTAATCAAAGATTTGGTATAGGTGCTCATGAAATCTCTTTTTTGAAATTAATTTCATCCATATCTTCATTTTTTTCATTTACAAATTCAAGGATAAATTTATTTTAAAGTTGGTTTAATTATAAAAAAGAATAAGGGTGGTTTAATTTTGAGGGTGCATGGAAGTGCTAGGTCTTCTGGTTCCTGAATAGAGACTGCAGCGGTGGGAGAGGAGGCCTGTGGAGGTATATACATGTGGAAGAGTTTTGAACACCATCAATGTTGACTTTCAAATTAGATAATTTAAGAAGGTCAGAGCTTCACAGCTACCAAATCTGAAAAGCAGAGATACAGGAGCAAAGTGTTTTGTGTAACTATTAATTTGAATGAGTAAAATGTAATTATATTGTTCTTATCTATAGTTAAAAATAAATTCACATAACATTTCCCCATGGTAAAAAAAAAATGAAAAGAATGTTTAAAAAATATGAAATCAAATTAAAATTTTTGTGGATGATTAAAAAAACAAAAACATTGTTCACATACATGAACGTATATCTGAAGTACTTAGAAAACAGTCCTCTCTACTGGAGATAAAATTTTCATGATCTATTCCCTCCAGCCATTCCAAGTCACTGCTTAATTACAACCCCAGATCCTCTATTATGTCTGCCTTGGAGCCTTTAATCGTTTTCTTCAGTTAATTGCTGGAGTGGAGAATCCACTGGAGAGTAGCTTCCTTTTGCTATTCAGATTTGGAAAGGTGGAGTCCAGGTGCCTTAATTTATCTGCCCACGGTCAAAAGGGCCGGCATTCTGGTCAATGTAAGAAACAGCTGGTGGGACTCCGCCAGTCTCTGCACTCAGAGGCAGGTGGACAAAGACTGCTAAAGAGATTTTGCAGTGCTGCTGCTGCTCCTGCTGCTGCATTTTGAGAACCTGTTGCTAGTAAGCTTTCAGACTGTGCAGCGTAAGCAGGTGGGTTGCAGTTGACCCTCCCCTTTCCCCTGGCAGAATTATAAAGAATTCTTCTCCGGGGAGATGATGCTATTTCACAGGTAAGGGTGGATTTAATCAGCCTTCTCATCTGCCCATTTCCCCAAAATCATTTGCTCAGCTTGGAAGATCTCTGACAAGGCAGAGATGAGTAGCTGGGGTAGTAAATGTCATCAGATGTCCCTTTCAGCTTTTCTAAGCTATGGGACACACCCCTGGTTTATGGATAATCATTCCTCTTGTTGCCTAGCTCCCCTTTTCACTTTTGTCTTTTTTTTCCCACCTGGAGTGATTGAGCATATAAATTATATCATCATAAAATACGCACAGTTATTGGAATTGATTTTTGGCTTACACTCTTCCCTCTTGTGTACTTCCCGCATTATTATTTGCTATTATATACGGGTTTTGAATGAAAGGAAATTTAGAACAAGTGGGTATGTTTAACTCCAGCTTTAGAAAGCCTGTGGTTATAGTTAAGCTTCTTCCTCCCTCAGAGTTCTTGCTCCTTATCCCAAGGATTCAGGGATGAGATGTTCTGCTGCCCTGATAAAAGGGCCCAGTTACTTTCTTTTAAGAGAATGCAATGGCATGTGATGTGATGTACATAGTTACATATGTTCGGCTACCCCCCAGGGAGGGCACTGCAATGTTTGACAATCCTGCACATGTTTTCAGATGTTGAAGTTCATGAACTTTAAAGAACCAGGTGTCAAAATGGTTTTGTTTATGTGGTTTGAGAAAATTACTCTACAGTCTAAATGTAAATGCAATCTAGGCCATCTTAATTTGCTGAAATACCTGTAAGACCTGATAAGCAATTACTTAATAAATGCCTTATGCCTGCCTTGGAGCATGTAAATGCTACAACTTAAGACTTAGTAGATAGGTTTAAATTGAAATAACACATAGATTGGTTTCTCCATGCCTTCCTCACTGTGTATCAAAACACACGAAATAGTCTAATGACAAATATTTGAAGTTGGGTATAACAGCCCAGATCCTACAAGCCAAAGAATGGGATTAACATATTCAGTGGCACATATTTAAATGACAATTAAATTTCCCCAAATGCCTTAACTCAGAACACATAACTTCATAAAATATTTTTTATTCAAAAGCAATCGTTAAACATGAATCAGTAAGATTAATTTTGGGATTCAAGATGAAGAATAACAAGTGGGTATGCTGAGAGTCAATGGTGGATATTTTTTTCCGTATTGAGTCAACCAATTTTATTGGAAAGAACAGTGTCCGCCAAATTTAAAGAAAACAAATAAACCCTAAAATAGTATGGTTGCTTTGATTCAGTTGGCACTGAGATTTTCTAAATAAAGGAAAGAACTGGGTGGACATATATTTGTGGTGAGAGCAGAGTTTTTTTGGGTTCCCCCCATTTTGGTGGTTGTGATGGATTTCTTTTGCTGTCATAATTTGTGATGTAAATTGAATGTGGTAGAAGTGATGACCCATAACTTTTTTTGATGTGTATATATGTGTGTGTTTGTGTATGTAGGAGTTATTTACTTTTTACATGAATGCAAGGATTTAAATAATAGAGTGCAGGAGTAGTTAGTTGATTTGGCCTGGCATAGTGCTTAGCTTTAAGATTATTGTATATTTTTATAGGCCCCCAGTTCTCTCATATATTTTGGAGTACGTTTTCTGTTTATTAAGATGTATTTTCTCATGATAGGGGTGTGTTTAAGAAACTAAACTAATTTCTCTAGGGTTTAGTAAAATATACGAAACTCCTGCATTTGGCTTAATGTGATCTGTTTAAAGTAACATGAAGACCCTTGTTAGGTTTTGGTGAGAAATATGAATATTGTGAGTGGCTACCAAAACCACAACTGAAGACAGGTAATATGTAGAGTGTACATTGATACTGTATTGTCTAAGTTATAGGTATGAAAGCTAAAATATATTTACCTATACAGGCTATAATAAATCTTAAAAGTGACTGGGATGCAGAAAACATTTGAAAGGTAGTGCTGGCCAGACACAAGTCATTTGGCAGTGACCTTACCTAGTATATATTTTCAGGGCCTGTCTGCACAAAGATGCTGGCACGCTAACCATGATTTCTATTCCAGGTGATGGATTTCTATCCAAGTAAGCGAGTGACTAAATATTTTCCGGTGGAATCTAGGCACCATAAAATCACTGAAGCTGAATAAAAAAGTTGCCGACGTTTTTAAAAAGTAATTATAATAGCTTTGCGTACCACTACGGCAAAAGAAATATTTCCACTTAGATCACTGAATAATGGAATGGGTTGAACCTAATTAGAAAAAAAAAGTAGTATGATTATGCTGCTAAAATTTTTTTATCAGCACTAATGAGTATCTTACTGAATTTTCCAGAAAACTTCCTAGTCATTAATAATAACAGAGTGCATGGATTCCACATCCAACTGTATCAAAGTAAAGAAATCCAGTCTGAACCCACTGAAAACCCATGCCTTCATCACTTCATCTGATTTATTCTATACAAAACCCGTTAAGAAACCGAACACTTTACGCTAGTTTATTTGTGTTACCCTAAGCAATTAGAGATGAATACGCCTTCCCAAGTGATACAAATGTGAGTCTCCCTTTGTGGCAGGTTGTTTAAATTTACAACATAAAGCTAGCATTTGTTAAATCCAAACAGACATTTAATTTTGGTACATGACATTTCTGACTAAAATAAAGCCAGAAAAGGCACTCAGACAGCTCTTATTGTTCATGAATTTGAACAAATTGGGGATCTGTGAATTTATAGCCAGGTTTTGCTCTACTATTGTTTAAAATAGCACACATGGAAAACACGCCATGGGTGTATTGTAATTCAGCTTTAATGATGTAACACTTGGTTTCAGTCAGTTGTTGGAGGGCTGCAAGTGACACTGGTTTTGTGCTTCAGACGTTGCATGTAACTTAGCAATTATAGTAAGGCTTTCAATAATGGCTGTTGGCGGGATAGCTGCAAGTGAAGTCATAGCAATTTTGAAAGAGAAAGCTAATAAAAATACACCTGCTTGTAGTGGAAAGTGAGCCTTTAATATCTCTGCTTTGAAGTTGGACGAAGCCTTTGGTATTAACTAACAGATACTATGATGTAGAAATAATCCACTGCCCCAGGGGATGGCAAGGTTGAAGCCACAGTAGATTGGTAGTTTCTGATCACCTACTTTCAGTCACTCTGATATCACAAAAGGAAAATAGGGGATAGTTTTCTTTTCTAAAATGCCTCAAAGATGCTATTATTGGAAAGCAAATCATTTTCTTATAAATATACAAACTAGCACATATACATTCCTTGAGATAAACTAATCAACAAGGGCATAAATACACATTTTGATAACTGGTTTTCGTTCTTCTCTGAAACTTCAGAATGATGTGAAATTTTACCTTCCTAGTAAATCATTCAAGATTACCTGCAGAGTTTCAGATTTGCTTCTGGAGTCCTTCCTTCCTCTTTGCCTCTGTTCCTTGGCTACTTTTTAAGTCATTCATTAATAGTTCTTTACAGGTTAAGAAGAGAGAAAGTAAAGGCACTTGTGACACTTCCTTTTACATAATTTGGTACATTCTTGCTCTCAGAAATCCTCTTTGTGCTGTGGGAAATTAATACCGTCCCTTGGTGTCTTCCTTCTTTCTTTCTTGTCTGGACTTGCTTATAGTCTATAGTAATTTTTATGGGACATTTAAAATAGTGAGTCTGTTATAAATGCTGATATAGCAAGATCACTGGAGGGAAGAGATATTTTAGGAATAAATACAGTGGGAAGTTGGAAACTGCAAAGAAAAATGATGATTAAGTACCAAATTACAATTATTTTAGTCACTTTTTACAGGTACTTACTACAGTCATGCTTTTAACTATTGATTGGGATGTATGAATTAGTGTAAAATAATTTATATAATCAATAGCTTGCTAAGAACTTTAAATATGGATGGATTTCTGTAATCATTTTCTTTATATATGAATGCTGGAGCCCATGCCAGTAACTTTCTTTTTTTTTTTCTTTTTCTCTCTCTCTCTCTCTCTCTCTCTCTCTCTCTCTCTTTTTTTCTTTTTAATTCAGTAGTACATCTCTATAGAGAGTATCAAGTAACCCAAAGGGTATACATTAGCACTTGTCAGGGCCACATTTAACATCAACATGCTAAGTACACTGAAACTTACTACCAAGTTCAAAGAGAATATATGGACTCTAAATCCCTTGTTAATGTGGTAAAGAATCAGCGTCAAGGTGTTTGTTTTGTTGAAAGGAAGTCACATTTTATTTGTCATTTATGAAATGGACTTTGATGTTTCTTTAAGCCAAAGGGATTTTTCTCCCCAAGTCAGTTACTGTATCTATTAAGTACACTCTCATTAGAGAGTATTGCACAAGAGCTCTATTTTGAGGGGAAAGGAATGGAGTGTTTTCTTTATAGAATTTCAGTCTGTAATTTGCATGTAACTTGAAAGTGGGTTGTTGGTGAGTCTTGGCACCTGCTGGGATGAGTGTCCATTTCAAGCTACAAAGTGGTGCTCTGAAATAAATATCAGCAAGCTTGTTAAATTTTGTTAGGTGTATCATCCCATTAGCACAAGATATTATGGTAAAACAGAGTTGAGTTCAAGTTTCTGGTTATATGTTTGGGCTATAAACTTGTCCTTCTCATGTTCATGAAGAGTTTCTATTGACAGAGAGATTTCAAGGTTAAAAAGATAAGAGGAACTGATCCATTTAACTTTTGTATGCCCAGAGAGTATTGTGTAATTTATGCTACAATGTGAAATATATTACTCTGTAACATCTGCCAGATAAGCTATGAAAATATAGTTTTAAATACCATTTTGTATCCAAAAAAGGTGAAATATATTTTCGTTTTTGTAATGAATATAAATATAAGTGATTTTAGTAGATAATTATAATCTTGAATAATAATAGTTATTATTTACTGAGCCTCTAATAAGTACCAGGTGCTCTTCTGAACTCCTCACATTAGCTATTTTTGGAATTATACAAGAAAGGACTTGTTTCATATTTTGACTTGCCTAAAGTCGGACAGCTGGTAATGGGAAAATCAGGATACCAGGTTAGGTTGGACAATAAGCTATAGCTTAAGGGGGCAAGTAAAGGGAGAAAATATGGCAAAATATCAGAAAGAGGATAAAATGAGGAAATGTATTCAAATAGAGGAAATTTTATGTCAGGTGCATTGAATTCAGTCCCTGAAGATATGGTCTCTTCTACACTGATTTAGTGAATGTTTCTGATGAGATAGATCCTAGTCTTAGTGGTACTTTTAACAGTTGAGATCAACTTTTTTTTTTCATGCATCGTTTCTGTGTTTCTATTGTTTCTATGATATACCAGAACCAGGCACAGAGAACACTGCCAATAACAGAGAGGATAGCCCTGATTGGGAGAAAGATATCAGTGTCCAGTGAATGTGTATATTAGTTAACATCATACTTTCTACTGTAATGGGTAAACTCCAGAGTATCAGTGGCTTACGACAGTAAAAGTTTATTTTTTTAAAAGATTTTATTTATTTATTTGACACAGAGAGAGAGAGAGAGAGATCACAAGTAGGCAGAGAGGCAGGCAGAGAGAGAGGAGGAAGCAGGCTCCCTGCCGAGCAGAGAGCCCGATGTGAGCCGCGAGTCCAGGACCCTGAGATCATGACCTGAGCCGAAGGCAGAGGCTTTAACCCACTGAGCCACCCAGGTGCCCTAAAAGTTTATTTTTTATTTCCTAAAGGATCATTGATAGTGCTCTTGTTTGGTATGTAGCTTTCTATGTGATCTTTTAGGAACCCAAGCTCCTTCTAAATCGTGAGGCTTCTCTTCTTTTCCATTATAGAGGAAGAGTAAAAGCAGAGTAGAATATTGTCCAGTAGAGGTTTGGGGGCCATGTCAGAAGCAGTGCATCATAACTTCGGCTCCCATTTCATTGGCAGGACTTAATCTCATGACCACTCTTAATTAAAAGGGAGGCTGGGAAATACAATCTAGCCCATCAAGTAGAGACTCTATGTGACTGGTCTTTCTATCTTTTTCCAGGTTTAAGCACCTGGCTATATACACACACACACACACACACACACACACACACACACACACACACACAATTTTAATGGCATCTACCAGTGTTTTTAGCGTGTACTGTGTGTTTGTCACTTCATTAACTTCATCATATACATTTTCTTATTTTATTCCTAAAACCATTCAATCAGATATTACCCCTATTGATTGTTGTGGCTATATAATAAATTATCCTAAGCCTTAGAGGCTAACAGTAATAATTATTTTAATTGCTCACAGCTTCTCTTGGTCAGGAATTCAAAAAAGGCTTAGCTGGGCAGTCCTTACTTGGTCTCTCTTGCAATTTTGTCATATGTTGGCTGGGGTTGAAGTCACCTAAAGGCTTGACCAGGACTGGAGGACCCACTTCCAAGGTTAGCAAGATAGTACTAGCTTTTGACCTTGGTGACCTCAGTTCCTCCTCACATAAACCTCTCTACTTGCTTACTTAAATGTTTTAAAACATGGCTTCTGGGGCGCCTGGGTGGCTCAGTTGGTTAAGCGACTGCCTTCGGCTCAGGTCATGATCCCGGAGACCCGGGATCGAGTCCCACATCAGGCTCCCTGCTCGGCGGGAAGCCTGCTTCTCCCTCTCTTACTCCCTCTGCTGTGTTCCCTCTCTGGCTGTGTTTCTCTCTGTCAAATAAATAAATAAAATCTTTAAAAAAATAAAAAAAAAAAAAAAAAAACATGGCTTCTGGCCTCCCCAGGTGAACAGTTCAAGAGGAAAAGAAGGAAGTTGTAATGCCTTTTATAACCTGTATTTAGAAGTCATAGGCCATCGCTGCTACCATATTCTATGGTTTACACAGAACCAATTCTTGTTCACTGTAGGAGAATCATATGGAACAGTGTATACTTTCTATACCAAAAAGTGTAGATCATTGGGAACATTTGGTAAGCTGATTTCTCCATCTCTATTTGTCAGATAAAGAAGGTGAGACTTAGGGGAAGGTTAAATGTGTTGTTCAAAGTCACTTAAGTAACAGGTAGTGTGACCTGCATACAAGAATATTTGATTTTAAAACCCATGCTATTAACAATGAAAATATACTGTGTCTATGAGCACATTAAGGATGTAGGCATATGTTTCTCAGAAAAAAAAAAAAAGTGTGTAGCTGGTGAGAACAAGTGGAGTGAAGGCTATTATAGAAATTCAAGCAAATGCCAGAATTTGAAGTAAAGGGAATGCCTAATATCAGAAAAGCTAAAAACTTTCTAATAACTTAGATGCAGAAATTACAACATCAGTGACTGTCAGAATCTTCTTTTATACTTATACAGATTGTTTTACCAAGTCATCAGTTCCTTTTTGATACCAAAATTGGCAGAGGAGGAGGTTTTAAGTGAGGCACTAATTAAATTTCAGGGTTAGAATCCTTTTTTTCTTAGTACTAGATTGGCAGAGCTATGTATTTGTTCTATAATATTTTGAAATCATTCAGCTTCTCATTCTCATTGGTTATTGGGAAGGATTGTGATGTTTTAAAAATAGTCTCAAAATATTTAATATTAAAAATATTTATACTGTAACATCTTATAATTAAGTCTACTGTACCAAAAATAAATGATATACTATTCTTCTATAAATTAGTGATTTTTTTTCTCTTCACCAGTCCATAAATTCCTTGATCACAAATACATGTCTTATTTTATTTTTAGTCCTCTGATCTAAAGCTTAGGGTTGAATCTGTATTGACTATAGTGGACTGCATCACTGCATTCCACCAAATTCAACAAGAAAAGACTTTCATGGGCTTCTCATCCCATGATCAGTCAGTTTACCTTTCTGTAAAATTGAGGGAGGGGAATCTCACTGGTTTAAGAAGATGAAATATGAAAATGAACAAAACAAAACATTTTATGTATTTATCAATAAGTGGCAACTATAGCGTCGTTTGATATTAACTATGTAAAAATGGCACCTGTTTGTTACTAGGTTATTGCTCTCAGACAGTACAAAAAAAAATCAAGTTGGTCTTCTCTCATTTTTATTTCAGAAGCAAATGTTTTCCCATTAAGAAATTATTCACTGTTTACCTGGACCCGGGTGGTAAGAGAATAAACAGTGTTTCACCATGTTCTTCAGAGCTTCTGTTTTGATTGTGGAGGCTCTCTTTGTATTCCTCAACAGTTAGAGGTCATCATCACTGAAATTTTATTTTATTTTATTTTATTTTTAAAGATTTTATTTATTTATTTATTTAAGGGAGAGAGAGAGAATGAGAAAGAGAGAGAGCATGAGAGGGGAAAGGTCATAGGGAGAAGCAGACCCCCTGCTGAGCAGGGAGTCTGGTACAGCACTCGATCCCAGGACTAGCCACCCAGGTGCTCTCATCACTGAAAGTTTTAGTAATGATTTTTATCAACAATGATTTAATTCATTGAAAAAAAAAATTTTAATGAGCCTAACCATGTAGCAGGAATTGTTTCCGGTTCTAAAGATACACCAACAGCAATACACACAAAAATCAAAGCCTTTGGAGAGCTTACATTCTAATAAAGAAAGATAAACTGTGGAAATAAGTTACTAGAATAAATAATATGTTGCAGGGTGATAAGTCAGATACGAGCAATAGCAAAGCAAGGCAGTTTGAGAGGGAGTTGGGCATGGTGGTGGAGTGTGGCGGAACGGTTGCAAAGAATGTATGTGTTCTCTGCAGATTTTATTTATTTGACAGAGAGAAACACAGCCAGAGAGGGAACACAAGCAGGGGGAGTGAGAGAGGGAGAAGCAGGCTTCCCGCCGAAGCAGGAAGCCCGATGTGGGGCTCCATCCTGGGTCTCGGGGATCATGACCTGAGCTGAAGGCAGTCGCTCAACCAACTGAGCCACCCAGGCGCCCCTCTCTGCAGACTCTTACCAAACACCTGAAGGAGGTAAAGGAGCAGGCCTCAGTGTTGTTTTAGGGGACGGAAATTCAGAAAAGCAGAAAGGATGGTTCCAAGCCCTGCTATGGGAGGATGATTGGTGTGTTCAAGGAAGAGCTGGAAGATTAATGGAAAGGGTTGACGGAAGGGCAGAGGAGCAGGAGATGCACCAAAGAGGTAACATGGGAACAGAAGCTGTGGAGACTTGTTGGTTAGTGTAATAAAAACATGGGAATTTTTGAGCGAGCAGTAATGTGATTTGACTTAGCCTTCCAAAGACACTCCAAAACTTATTTTTAAAGGAATACTGATTGACTTTTGAAATAAAAATATGAGTTTTCTTCACCTAAAACTCCCTGATGCTTCTGGGCATCAGGCGTGTATGATAAGATTCTTTATGATTAGCTTCTCCCTCCCAGCTTTTTCTTTCAGTTATCCTGGTACCTTCCTCTCTGAAGAAATGAATTTTTCATAGTTTACTCCAGCCTGGGAAGAGTACCTTTGGGAAGAATCTACTTCCTTTGCTCTCAGTCACAATTCTTCTTCCTTAATTTGCCAGAATTTTTAATAGCTTAAGGAATCACTGTATCATGGTCTCATGGAAGCCTCTTCTCTCTCCTTCTCACTTCCAAACTGTATATACCCCAAAGGAAGATAACCTTCCCATAGTATCCTACTGTTATTTATATTTCTTATATCACTATGCCACAGTTGTCTCTTTTCTCATATTTTTTCTTATGAAATTCCTAAGTTTCATAACTATCTTTCATTTATACATATCTATCTTCCCAAACTATTGGTGCTAAACACATGATCTTTGCATGTGAGGAAGCAAGTGGAGCTTCAGGAAGATGCCTCAGGCTCAGCCACTTCCACCCTTGTTCCTTTTCTGATATCCAAGTGCAAGTACTGTTTTTGGTAGCTGAGATATTTTTCCTATCCCAAGATGTTTTGCCTCTGCCCATACTGGTTTTTCCTTCTTCACTGAACCCCTGCCTCTTACTTTCTTAATCATTAGCTGTTAACTACAAATATGAAACAGAAAACATCAAAATGAAGCTGTAGAGGAACTTTGTTAGAAAAGTCAAAAAAAATTCTTTTGGTAATAATAAGTTGAGACAACAGAGCTGAGTTGCAGTACATTATTCTAGGCAGTTAACTAGACCAGCACTTAAGCTAAGAGGCTCATAATACAACATGAAATTCAAATCTCTGCCTTGGCAAAATCGACAATACTATATGTTGTGATTTTTTCAGGATATATCAAAAAGAAGTGAAATCATTTGCATTAGGACTACAAATGTCAAAATTCTATTTGGGGAGAAGGTTGTGAACTGCTCAGCAGTTTACAAGACTTTTCACATGCTTGTCCTAGTACTATATTTTTAAAATATTTTCCAAGATAATACTTGGAAGTCTGACCAGTTTAATTACTGAAGGCAGAATGTACCAAGTCCGTCTTTTCCTTTTCCCTATGCCTTTTCCAGATAGGAGCCCTTCCTCTATCAGCACCCTACTTCCCAGAGGTCTAAACATGAAGCTCACAGCAAAATGGGTGATATCTGTTTGTCCAAAGTAGGTCATTTGTCTTGAATTTGTTATCCATCCCATGTGTTTGATAAGAGAGTTTTGCCATTTCCTCACAAGAGAGAAAGCCCCATCTTTAAATGCAATTATTGTTGCCACATATAAGAGATACCTATGATCAATATCAGGATTGAATGTTTCATATGATCAATGGGTTCAGAAAAAATAAGAAAAATGAAACTAGAATAATCTTAAGAGCATTGTTAGTAATTCTGAGGAAGCCTTTGCAAAATAGAATGTTGAGAGGCAGACATGAAGGTAGATCTGTGTGTATTGCACGTTAGAGAATCTATTTTAAAAGAAAAAGAAAAAAACCTTTAAGAGAAGCAACATCTACTTTTAGTTAATTTTTATTTCACCAAGAGACTACAGTCTAAAAAAAGCCTATTGTCTCCCCATTCCTCCTTCAGATTATACTACTCCAATATGAGTTTCTAAATAATCTAATGTAGCCAAATGTAAACATACTGAGGATTTTGCCTTATAGATGCCTAGGCTCCATCTAGTGGCAGAAGGTAACCATAGGTTTTTATCATTTTCCTAAACAGTTTTTTTTTCCTTTTTTGATTTTTTGTTTTGCTTTGTTTTGTTTCAAATTTATCTGATGGAGTCTTACATTGAGGATATTATGAATTCAGTTGCATATTCTAAGAGACAATAATATCCAAGGTTAGCAATTTCTGTCCACTATCTTAGTTTGTACTACTCCAAATGAGAATATGTTATAGTTTCTGCTTCCTGAAGTTTGACCTAAACAGTTTTTGCAGTGAATACTCATTTATATAGGTTTTTATTCTTTTGGTTTCTTTTTTTGTGTAAATAGAGAGGACAGATACATACTGTACATCAACCAAGCTGTCATAAATTATCTTACAGTTCAAATGTTGTTTGAAACCATGATAAAATTTAAGGAAAAAAAAAAAAAACTAGTGACAAATTAATGCAACAGAAATAGGACTAAAGAAAGTCTGAACTGGATAAAAAAGCTGACCTGGCTACCTGAAGTGAGGTGTGAAATGGTAAAGAACATTATTATTTTCAATTCAAGCTTTTAGTTTTTGCATGGTATTTCTTCTAATGTTTTGTTTTTTTTTTTCAGTTATATTTTCAGTTATTTTTACCTTAAATATATTTTAAAGGCCTGATGTATAATTAAAGTATTGCCATTTTAGAGCATGGGTGTGGTGCATAAACAATGAATCTTAGAACATTGAAAAAATAAAATAAATTATTAAACAAAAAAAAAAGCAGTGCCATTTGCCTGTCTCTACACCTGTGATTGTGTGTGCGTGCATGCACATGTGTATGTAATAGAATGCTTGATTCTTACTTAGATCAGTTCAGATGTGAATTTTGTGAAGGATGTTAGTTAAAAAGGAAATAAAAGCCAAAGAAACCCTTACAATTATATGCCTTTTGCAGTAAATTTTAATCTGAAATGTCATAGAGTCTTGTTTATTAAATTATTGTAGATAAAATTATGTATTTAATTTACATATAAAATTACTGAACATATAACTCTCAGTGTATGTGCTTGCGAGGATAATTTAAGTGTAATGGATATGATTAACTCACTCCTACTATCTTCCCAATAAAAGTAACACTTAAAATTTAAAATGCTTTTTAGTTTGATATAAATTTTGAATATCACTATGTAAGGCCACCTGTATATATCCAATGTATTTTTCTCAAAGAGTGATTTTTTTATTAAAGACTTTCATTTAAGAGCAGTTTTATGTTCACAGCAAAATTGAGAATGACAGAGATTTCCCATATGCCTTTTGCCTTCATACATGCATAAGCTCATTATCAACATTTCCACCCAAAGTGATCATTTGTTACAGTTGATGAACACACACTGACACATGATAGTCACCCAAAGTCCATACTTTAAGAGTTCAATCTTGTACATATTATAAGTGTAGACAAGTGTGTAAGGACTTTCACTCATCATTACAGTATCATAACAGAGCATTTTCACTGCCCTAAAAATCCTTAGTATTTCCTTCATTATCTCTTCTCCCCAGCTCTTGGAAACCATGGGTCTTTTAACTGTCTCATAATTATTCCTTTTCCTGATGTCTTTCTCCTAGTGTGTGGCTTATCCTTTCATTCCCTTGACATTGTCTTTCATGGAGCAGGCTATTGGTGGTAGGGAAGAGTTACTGCTTCAGGGTGATAAGCAAAGTCTTTTGATAGGAGCATTAGCCTAAAGTCTTATTTTTCTACATTTATATTATAATCCATTGTTTTGGCAGTATATGTAGTAAGTACAGTAGTTATTTGCATAAAATAAAAAAATTAATATAAAAATGAACTTTAAAGAAAGCATCACTTTGGAAAATAAAAATGTCTACAGTAACCTTGAGTTTCACAGTTGCCCAGCCTGAGGTGGTAACAAAAAGTACTTACTTTCAGGGCCTTATCAGCAGTTAAGTGAACATAAAGCAAAGACACACATATTTGGCAGCATCTCATGTGTGTTTTGATAATACCACCATTGTTAAATAGGTATAAAATCATTACAGCATCTAGTTCACTGCAAGGCTACTCTAAAGCCCAGATTCTGGCAGCATGCTTTTCCATCACACACCTTTTGCTGTGGCAAAAGTCCTAAACTCCAAACTCAAGAGAGCCCTGAATGGCCAGTGAATCTCCGAGTTATTTTGTATTTAATATCATATGAGATTGAGACTCTTTCGGTGCCTACCTGGGTATTTTAGCAGTTTTCTTTAGCATGGAATTAGAGCTGTAGGGGTTGTTTAAAGAACCAAACTACAAAGAACAACAAATAAGTGTCATAAAACAAAGCTCAAAAGGTCAGTATGATTTCAATGACATCTCTCCTACCATCTCTATATTAAATATTTTTATTGTACATACTGTATTTCTCTTGTTAGTTTTTCTCTTATGCCCCCTGAAAGGAAGGTAATGGGATTTCTGTCATTCTGGTTATTTTTTCCTTACCTGCATCTTTAATTCACATCAAAAAACTAAAAGACAAAAATATATACACAAACCAAAACTTGAATGAGCTGAATTAATTTGTCTCTGACTATTGGAACATTTTTTTAGGCTCAGTTGTATGCATGTATTTATAGAGATTGTTTAATAAATTTTTCTTGCTCTTAATCTATACTATGTATAATAAGATTATTCTCTGCTTAATAAATTTGCTTATTATGTTTTTATATTAGAAATTAAAAGAAATTCTTATTACTCTAAAGACTGCATTATTATTTAAGTATGTTTGTTGAAACATTAGGTATGCCTAATTTCTGTCCTTCAGTCACTCAAGATCTTCACAGTTGTATATATATGACCAACTTTTTAAAATATAGAATATGTATATGCATTAAATATTATATATTATATATAGATATATCAGAACTTATCAGTCTTGGTAACTTGTACTTTTATTCTCTTTACTCCTTAATAGTTCATTCCCTTCCTAATTTTTATGGTATACATCTGCTAATTTTCTGTCAAGATACATGAAATACATTTGATTTTCCAAGGAATGTCTAATAATGACATGTAATTTGGCATTTCATTTTTATTATTAGTCATATAGTTCTATCTACCAAGGAAGTAAAGATTACTGGGTTAATTAGAATCTTTTTTAGCAGTATCTGGCTGGCTCAGTCAGTAGAGTATGCCACTTTTGATCTTGGGGTTGTGAGTTTGAGCCCTGTGTTGGATGTAAAGACTAATTAAAAATAAAATCTTAAAAAAAAAAAAGAATGTTAGGATTCTTGGATGGCTTCATCAGTTAAGCATTTGCCTTCAGCTCAGATCATGATCCTAGGACATTCCCACATAATCAGAGCCTGCTTCTCCCTCTGCCTGCTATTCCCCCTGCTCTCTCTCTCTCTCTCTGACAAATAAATAAAATATTTTTTAAGTATCTTTTTGTAAAAGCATTATCTGTTTTATTTATTGTTTATTTGTTAATTTGTTTCTATTTTCAATGACTTTTTAATTCTAGAAAACACTTTAGGGAATATATATATTAAATAGATCCTTAGTTGTATACTGTTATAGCCTAAGATTTTGATAGTAAAATAGAGAAGAATAGCCAGCTTACTAGCCTATGAAGAATGAAAATCAATCTGTCCATGTTTTTGGAATATCCTTGAGTTCAAGTTACCAAAAAAAGCCATATTGAAACAAGATCTCTATACTCTTTTGTCTTTCTCTTTTCTGTTGATGTTGAAAGCTGATTTTTATTGGGTAGACGTTGTCTTCTACATGTAGCAGTGATATGTGACTTCTAGGAGTGTGTCAGTCTTCATTATTAAGTACAAAACTTACGCAAATTATCCACAAATGTGAACTGTAAAGATGAGAATCATTTCTTTTTCTCTTCCCCCTGCTTTCTGACCACCACCACCCCTCCCCCAAAAACTCCCAAGAACTCCAATCTTATAATTAGTTAATTTTGGACATATCTGCTCTTGTTTGGAGGTGATGATGTATTTATAAACATATGCCACCAAGAGATCCTTGCTATAGCTTTGTATAAGGATATATCCTACTTGGAAACCTTTAGTGCCAAATGTGTTTGGAATTTAGTATATGTTAGAGATTTGAAAAGGTACATGTACCACGTATTATGGAACACCCCTAAGGGGGTCTGTGGCAGCCCCGTTAGTCTAACATTCTATATTTTTTGTATCAGATTTGATAGCAAAACAATACTATAGTGAATTCACCCTAAGTTGTTAAAAAAAAAAGAATAGAAAGAGCCTTTTGTCAATTCCAGTTTGGTTCTGTGGTCAAATAAAATAAGAAAGATACACACACACAACAGATGGATTTCAGAGCTTTTGAATATTACAATGTCATTTAAAAAAAAAAGAGCTATAAAATTGTACCAAGAATCCTCTGAGAGGTATCTCCCATCTGTGTCTGTCTCTGTCTCTGTCTCTTGACAGGACAGGGACTCAAATGAAATGAGTCTACTAGAAGTAAGAGAGTTTCCTAGCCAAGCTATTTCAGACAATTTGACAAAACATTTAACTTCACATTTAAAAATATAAAGTCATACACCATTTAAACCCAATTATTTTTAAAGACTAAAAATCCAAACTATATAACCCACATGCAACATCTGTTTGACAGTTATGTTCAACACTGTAGTTTCCATAACATGTTTTCCCTGATTAAAGAAAATAAAAGGGAGAGTTTGACTTTCTTTTGTTCTGTTTTTCTTATTTGAAGGTTTTTTTTCCAAGCTCATTTATATCCGTGCATTTGATAGGACATATACAACACTCTGTGACATCATCTCCTTTATTAATGGCAGTTCATTTTCCAGTGAACGTAGAAAAGAAGAACATGAGCAACTTTGAAAAAAAATCTCACTGTTTAGGAAATAAGTTATCTTAGCTTATGTTTAAAGCTCATTTTTTTTAAAGATTTTATTTATATATTTGACAGAGAGAGAGAGATGACAAGTAGGCAGAGAGGCAGGCAGAGAGAGGCGGGGAAGCAGGCTCCCTGCTGAGCAGAGAGCCTGATGATGGCCTGGATCCCAGGACCCTGAGATCATGACCTGAGCCAAAGGCAGAGGCTTAACCCACTAAGCCACCCAGGCACCCTTAAAGCTCATTTTAAGATATTTTCCAATTAAGAAAATGCATTGTGAACTTTTGAAGGCATCAAAAGAGAGTTGAAAGGAGTAAAGTTCCTTTTTTCTCTTTATAAACTTAATCATAATTATTTTAGAATATTTTGGAGCAAAATGTCTAATCAGTTATGGAACTAGTATGAGATGCCTTGGGTAAGAAACAAATATTAGTATTTTTATGTCAAGAAGGGACTATATTATGGCTTCTCTCTGGCCATGTGGAAGAGAGTGTGTCTTGGGTTTTTGGCAGTTTCATTAGGATATGTCTAGTTTTAGATTTCCTTTTATTTTGCTTAGGATTCTTTGGGTTTCTTGAAATTGTGAATTGATGTCTTTTTTTTAACTTTGGAAATTCTTATTCTTTAATACTCAAATACTGCTTCTACCTAATTGTCCCTGTCTTCTCATTCTAAAATTCTAATTAAACTTATTTAAATACTTTACTGTTCTATTCTTTTTCATTCCCTTTTGTTCCATCCTCCCCTTCCTTCTCCTTCCCCCACCTCTTGTTTTTTGTTGTGATTTTTTTTTTCCATTCGGGATGATTATTATTGTTTTTTAGGTCTTTATTCTACTTTACCTTGTCCAGTTTGCTCCAATGTAAGATCACTGAATTTTTTATTTTAGTTCTGTTTTCAGTTTATAATATCTACATAGTTATTTCTCAAGTCTTTTAGGTAACTTTACTATTTTCTGCCCCCAGACTAAAGCTTGCCCTATATCGCCTTTTAAATATTAAGGATATATACTTATAATGTATGTCAAATAATTCTAAAAACTTTGAGTACCCGTGAGCGTGTTCTGTTGTCCATCATGTCTCTTGCTTCTTACTGATGGAATCTTCTCTCCTTATGATGGATATTAAGTTTAAGGTTTAATTTATAGAAATTAGTTTGAGTCCTAGCAAAATGTCATTTTCCACCAAAGACGATTTTAAATTACTATTGTCACATCTCTCACCATCCAGATAAACTTAATTCAACCTTGAGGTCTGATATTTTCTGCATAAATAACTCAAAGTCAAGCTTCAGGGGATACAAGGTGTGACTTACTTGGTTTTCACCCTCAGTCCTAGAATGTACCCCTTTGGGGCCCCAGTCCAAATTCAAGATTGACTCACCAGGATCACTCTTTCGGAAAATTACAGACTGGTTTTATTCCCCTAGCCTCTTCTAGCTGTTACATTCTGTGACAGTGGAAGAGTTCTGAGTGTTAGATGCACTTCTCTGGATTTCTGTTCTCTTGTGTTTCTTGCATAAATGCACACTAGCACTCACTGATTATCCTAAAACATATTTTTAAATTATTTTGTCTCAGTTTTCTTTTTTTTTTTAAAGATTTTATTTATTTATTTGACAGAGAGAAACACAGCAAGAGAGGGAACACAAGCAGGGGGAGTGAGAGAGGGAGAAGCAGGCCTCCCGCCGAGCAGGGAGCCCAATGTGGGACTCGATCCCGGGGTCTCCAGGATCATGACCTGGGCCGAAGGCAGTTGCTTAACCAACTGAGCCACCAAGGCGCCCCTGTCTCAGTTTTCTAACAGCTTTTGTCAAGGAGTTGATTTCCAAGATTGCCATTCCTCAAAGAGGAATGTGGTAAGGCATCACCAATTAACTTAGTGAAGAATGGAAATGAGTAAGAGGATGTTAGAGCAGAACCAGGCTAACAGAGGAAAGGAGGATGGAGGAAAAGACCCCTGGAAAAAAATCAGTCATAGAAGTAGGATCAAAGGGATCATGGGAGCCAAAGAGTGCAGAAGAGATGATGAATAACACTCTAAGAATCACCAAATAGGTTGAAGGTTGAGAAAAAGGTAATTGAATTTGATAATTAGAAAGACATTAGAGAATTCAGTGTGGGCCAATTTAAGAATTCTGGTTTTAGATTTTCAAAGTGTTAGTTAGATAAAAAGCATACTTCTCAACTTCTATAAGAACTCAAGTAAAGGTACAAAAAGAAATAGGGTTTCAAGATAATGTAATTCTGGTCCATGTATTAAAAATAGCTTAATTAAATCATATAATGATTCAATTTTAAATAAATTTCCTTATGAAAACACCTCACAGATAATGCTTACCAGACCAATCCTAAAATTAATCAGACAAGTCTTGTATAAGAGAAATTTATGTTAAGTTTAGATGATAGTATTAGACATTTCATAGTTTTCTTAATTTTGTCATTTCGTCATTTCCAAGAACTCAAAGATCATCTTCTTACTGGTTTGTGAATTCATCTGAGGCACTTGTATCATCTTATTTGACTGGACATGTAGATTAAAATTTCAAGACCAGCAAGGTATATTTTTATCTTTAAACGGACCTATTTTGAAATAATACCATTTTGAGAGAGACACTAAATTCAAGTGTTTCTTTTGTCACCAGAAACTTATTTACAATGTGTGAGAATAAAACTCCTATAAGGAACAACTTTAAGACTTTATAATCTTTTTGATTTGTATATAAATCTTTATTAAACTCTTCCAGTGGAAGTTATCTAATGGTGCTATCCATTAAATATAACTGTTGTCTTATCTGGTGGCAAATTCTCTTCTACTCTTGCTATATCAGATACTTGTGTCAAATCATTTCTGACCTTATGTTTGGAAATTACTGAACTAATGAAAGTCTTCTGGGATATTTTATTTTACTGTTGCTAGCTTAAAAATAATGTGTTCATGTTCACTCCTATCAAGTTCATAAGAGGATTTAACAGGTGTTTAAAATGGTAAGAAAGTTTAGGCCAACCAATAGGTTAGGAAATTTCTCTTATTACCAGATGATATTGTACCTAATAATTTGAGTGGAATTTGAACCTCTTTGCCTATCCCCACTCTGATTTAATAAAGAAAACTGGATTGCTCTGTTATGATTTATTCTAGTCTACATTTATTTTTATGTCCCAACATTAAATATAAGTATCTGGTTTCATCTAGACATCTGTCAATGGTCAGGTTATGGATAGGTTAAATAAGCTTTTACAGTGTCTTGGGATTATGGAATTGACTACTTTTCAGGGTCATAAATTCATACCTTATATATGTTGAATATAGTACAAATCTACAATTTAGATTAAAAATAATCTTTTTTAAGGGATTTTTTTTTAAGATTTTATTTATTTATTTGACAGAGAGAGAGAGATCACAAATAGACAGAGAGAGAAGAGGAAGCAGGCTCCCTGCTCAGCAGAGAGCCCGATGTGGGCCTCGATCCCAGGACCCTGAGATCATGACCTGAGCTGAAGGCAGAGGCTTTAACCCACTGAGCCATCCAGGAACCCAGATTAAAAATAATCTTAGAACAAAAGACAAAGATTAAATGAGTATTGATCCCTTGTATTGGAATATATTTCTAATTTGTGTGAAACTATGACACAGAATTTAATGAATCAAAGTCAGACTATTTTAAGAGTCAACATCACAAGGAAAATTCGCTTGACCATTCAGGGGAAAGCAGAGATATAAACTGAAAATCCTTATTAAAGTACTTACAGTTTAATAACAATGCCACATGTGGACATGCTTGATGATTTCATTTTCCCTATGTCCATCCTGCCAGTTATAGAGAGCAACAGCTAAACATTCTCCTTAGATGAAGACAATTTGGTTTTATTGCCGTGAAAATGGAGTGCCTTTGGCAGAGTGTGAGTTATGCTATTATACATGCTGCCTAAATAATCAATAATTTAAGTGATATATAATCAATAAACCTGTAAAGTGAGCTGATTTATTTAGTTATAAAAAGCTACTTTGAGAATGTTTTTTCTTGAAGTTTCTTTTGCTAATTATATTGCTAATTATATTTGCTAATTATAATGTTGAGAGTATATATCCATATTAATCTTATTAGAGGCTTCAATGTGTCTTATAGGATTTTCTTTTGTATCTAGTGTTTTATAGTTTAAAACGATGTGTGTAGGCTGGCTTTCCTTTTATTTATCATGCTTGGAATTCATGTGGCTTCTTGAAGCTATGAAACAGTGTTTTATATCAGTACTGAAAAATCCCCAACCTTTCACCTATCAAATATTACCTCAACCCAACACTCTGTTCCTTTCTTTTTGCAACTCTATCTTCCATGCTTCTTAAGTTCTCTCTCTTTTATACTTTTCATCCATTTTTTTAATCCTTATGCTGCATTTGGATAACATTTCCTTAACATTTGACAGATTATTTCTTTACATGTGTCTAATCTGATATTATAATCTGATAGTAAACCCATCCATTTAATTAAAAATTTTTGGCTTTTGTATTTTTTATTTACCATACGCTCTTTTTAAAAGTACATTATTTTTTAATTTATTTCCTGCAAATATTTTCAAATTTCTTTTATTTCTTTAAACATGGTGAAAGGAGTTATTTTGGAATATATGTCTGATAATGTCAACAGATGTCTTTTAACTTTCTACTGTTTGTGTTTGTTATTACTCCGGATGCTTTGTTTTCTTGTGAAGTTGATTACTTTTCATTATATGTTGATCACCACCTTTAAACAATTGTATTTGTCTCTTCATTAAGGCCTAAGATGAGGGTGATTTTCTCCAGAGAGAATTTGTATTCGCTTTCACCCGACAGTTGGAGGTTCTACCAGATAAGCTATTTGGTCCACCTAAGATAGATAAACTTGCCTATACATCTAAGGAAGTGTTGGCTTGCAATTGCAGCTTCTTGGAGACATTTTTCTCCCATTTTCTGCTCATGGCCTATGTAACTTTTTCTCTAGTAGCCTGTTGTTAGAAAGGTGGGGGCAGGAGGCACCTGGGTGGCTCAGTCAGTAAGCATCTGCCTTCAGTTCCGGTAATGATCCTGGAGTCCAGGGATCGAGCCCCACATTGTGCTCTCTGCTTGGCAGGAAGCCTGCTGCTCTCTCACTCCCCCTGCTTGTGTTCCCTCTCTAGCTCTCTCTCTCTGTCTGTGTCAAATAAATAAATAAAATCTTAAAAAAAAAAAAAAGGTGGGTGGGGTCATTAAGGAGAGGGTTTTCTGTTAGATTGCCCACTTTGCATGGTTCCTGAGTTTTTATTTATTTTCCCCTTCCCCCTGGTGATGATGCCAAAACCTAAATTATGTTTGATAGAGCACAGATGTCCTCAACCCAAAACTAGTTCTCACACATGAATGCTCATTCTTACTTCAATTTTTGTCTCTGTTAGCTCTTTAATCTACATACTTTTTTAGATATATGTATACTTTTAATATATATTTATATATTTTGCATCTAAATATATGTATTTATATACTAAAATACATTTATGTAATTATAAATATACAATATATATGTTGGTATATATATATTATAAATATATATAAACATTGTTTTTGCTTTTAGTAGCTGGGTCTTTTAACCCTGCATGGTAGGCAGAATAATGACCCACTGTTCATTTCTAATTCCCAGAACTGTGAATGTGTTATGTTACATGGTAAGGAGAAATTAAGGTTGTTAATTCATCTGCCTGGAAATGGAGAGATTATTTTGAATTGTCTGGGTGGGCCCAGTGTAATCACAGTGTTGTTAGAAGTAAAAGAGGGAGGCAGGAGAGTCACAGTGAGGTGATGTGCGAAGCATGCAACTAGTTATTACTGGCTTTGAAGATGGAAGAGGGCCTTGAGCCAAAGAATGTGGGCAGCTTCTAGAAGCTGGAAAAAGCAAGGAAACGGATTCTCCCTTAGAGCCTCCAGAAAGGAAGAAAGCCCTGCCAACATATTTGATTTTGGAACAGTCAGACTCATTTTAGACCTCTGACCTCCAGAACTATAAAATAATTAATTTGTGTTATTTTAAGCCACTAGATTTGTATTAATTTATAACAACAGCAATAGGATAATAATATACTCTGTCCTATTAGAAATAGAAGCTCATCATTGCTTTATAAAGAGTGTAGTTAAGTATTAAAGATCTAAAAATGACAGTTGTACTGTCCCCATATTTCTGGCTACTTTACACTTAATAACACTTAAAAGATTATAGTAGTGAAAAAACATGATACTAAGGAAAGTAAAGATATTTTTGTCTGATCCAATTTGTTTTAATATTAGTGACTGATGTTCCCTACATCAGTCTGGATTAAATCTGGATTGATTTGAAACCAATAGACAAAGTATTCCAAATGGTTACTAAAAATGCTTATATCTGGCAAAATAATAGAAACTGAAATTTTAACTAGGTCTCTTCCTCCAAAGTTATCATTAAGAACTAAATGGACATTTTTGCTAAAAATATTATTTCAACATTTTTAACAAACAAAAGCCTAAATAACCACAGCTTTGATCAAATCCTACACGTGAGTTTTTGTGAGAGGTTTTACATTTGTTTAAATAGCGTTACTGAGTCAAATTATTCTTTAAATTAAAACCAAACGTGATCTATTTAAAGTGTGCCAAGTTACTCAGTCTTACTGCTATGTGTTTGCTCATAGCAGCTGCTAATCCTAAAAGGACTGGCATGGACCATGTGAGGAACTTGGGGATAAGATCCTATGACAAGCCATGATGAGCAAATATTTCCTTCCAGACGCATATGATATATATTTTCCATCATAAAATGTATATGAAGGAATATAGATGTATATACATGAGATCGGAAGAATTTGACCTGATCCTGGAGCCTGTATACTTCCCAATGGGCAAAAATGTTTATTGAATATAAGGACCAATGTTTATTAAATAGAATAGTGATAATTGAGGGACCTTAAGCAAGTCAAGGAGTCCTTACTGGCTTTATTCATATTTCCTCTAAAGTAATAAGAAATAAATATAACAATAACAAAGGTTTGTCTCTCTCTAACATTTTAACTATTTTACAGAGAATGTACACACATACACCTACACAAACATATATGCACATGTATTATTATTATATTTTATATAATATACTAATAAATAAGGACCCTCCTCTAACATTCTGAATATGTCTTTTAAGGTAAAAATTCAACAAAAACAACACCTAAGTTACATTGGCTAGATTAGCTCTTACGTTGGAGGGAGGTGTATAAAGGTCTATCTCACTGTGGCTAGGGCAATAAACCTCAAAGTTGCCCTAGTTCCCTCTGCCATAAAATTGGTTTTATGACCCTTTTGATAGAGTTGAAAATCATCACTATTACAGAGAGATATTAACAAAGTATAAAGTATTTCCCCTTTGCTGATCATCTTTTACTGGTACCTACTCAAAAATTTGGAGATGTCCTCCTATGGAAAAAATGTTGGCCCTATTCATCTTCCCAGTCTGTAAAACAGCTCAGCAAGGGTAATGACGATTCTTCATAATGTGTGCCTGTAGTTGCAATTAATGTTTCTCCCTAAGGATTTTGAGCAGGGCCTGTCTTGCCATAATATACCATGTCTCTTTTATACTGAGTATTGGATAAATAACTGCTTGAAGGGGCGATTACTGATGGATTCTTATTGCTTGATGTGGCTGTTGCAGCTAGGGATTTTAGCCCAATCTCTGAGCTAATGGAATGCATACTAAAACTGCTTAACATTAAGAAGTAGTAAGCTTTTATGTTGTGAATTTAAGGCAGATCACTCTGTTTGACCAACTGCAAAAAAGTTATTTTGAAATGAATCTTAAACTGGATTGAATATCAATTTTACCATACACTGACTGAAGAACACTGGATAAATTACTTAAATAGTGTGGAAGTTTGTTTCTTTATCCATAAAATGAAGAAAATATTGCTGGCTTCCATGAGTTATGTGAAATCATTTGCAAATCCTAAAGCATATCATATTAGTTATTGTAATCTCATTCTATGTGATATAATACTATGATTATAAGTCAAGACAGGAATGTTAAAGGGCTTTACTTAGCAGAGGAGTATTTGTATGATTTTGTTTATTGATCATCTTGACCTATAATCCAGAAAGTTGTGACCAAAGTTAAAGGCATAAACTTTGTCCCTAAAGAGTTTACAGTAAATTGACACATGCCAGTGAGGCAACAGTATGCACAGTCAAAGAGTCTGTAATACAGGTAGAATTTAAGTGGATGCTGCAGGAGTATAGTAAAAGGAATATCCAACTCTCACAGGTAATTCAAAAAGAGCTTCTCAAGTGAGGTAAACTTTCTCAGAGGAGAAGAGAAGAAAAACAAGAGTAAATTAAACAGAAGAGGGGGGCCCCTGGATGTTGTTGATTAACAACCAGCTCTTGATTTTGGTTTAGGTCATGATCTCAAGGTGATCAGATCGAGCCCTGTGTGGGGTTCCACGCTCAGCAGGGAGTGTATTTAAGATTCTCTCTCTCTCTCAAATAATAAATAAATAAATAAACAAATAAATAAATAAATAAATAAATAAACAAACAAGCAAATAAATTTTTTATAATGCAGAAGAGGAGGAAGGACACATTTTTAAGGGGGGAGAACATGTGGGAAGTTATAGCAGGTTTTCTGTACTTGGAGTAACAAATGGAGTGGCAGGTGCATGCATAGAGAGTGGAAGGGATATGGTAAGTGAGGGATATACATGCAGGACATACTCTACTCTTGAGTGAAGAGAAAAACAAAATCTTTAAATAGAGAAGTGACACAAATAGATTTGTTCTTTCAGAGGTCTTTTCTCACAGCGTGTAAGTGATGGATGGAAAGCTGGAGGGAAGCACTGAGAAAAAGGGCAAGAAAAACTGGAGGCAAGGGACATAATGGAGAAATCCTAGGTATTTAGAAAGTAGGGACACCTTAAGTTAGATGAAGCATTAGGCACTGGGCATGAGTGGTATGACTATAGAAAGATTTAAGAGATAATTATCAGTTTGTTTACTGACTGGTCAGAGGTGGAGGCTAAAGAAGGAAGAATTGTGCATAGTCTGCTAAATTTCTGGGTTGGTAAGCTCCTATTCTCATTGAGCAAGGGACCTAGGAAAAAGCAGAGATTTGAAGGGAGAGTTATTGCGTTTATTTGTTGGTATGTTTATGCTCAGGTACCTGTGAGATCTCAGTTACAAGTATGAAATTCAGGAAAATTGATCAGACCTGGAAGTGTAGATTTGGGTGTCAGATTGAAGGTGATGATTTCAACCATCTGCATAGAAACGATCGCCTGGTAAAATCCTTCATTGTTCTTCACTTGAATACAGGTATCTTCTTCCTATAGGCTTCATTAGAAATAAAGAGTCTAGTATACACTAGTGATATATCTCAGAACATCCACATTAGTTTTAAAAAGAAGAAATTAAAGAGTCATATTGTGTTAGATTTTAAATTGATCTGCCCGTCTAAGAAGAACAGTTCTGTATCTGCCATTGCCACTATCACTTTTATTTATTCATTTAAGATTTATTTTTTTACTTGAGGATGAGAGAAAAAGTACATGGGTCAGTAGGGGTGGAGGTAGTATACTCCTGCTAAGCTCAGAGCCCCACACAGGGCTCGATCCCATGACCCATGAACTAGGACTGAGTGGAAACCAAGAGTCAGACACTCAGCTGACTGAGCCACCCAGGCACCCCTGCCACCATTATTTCTAAATTAAGTATTTTGAATTATACTTACAAGTAGAGCTGTATGCCTGTTTTAATTCTTCCCCCTGTGATAAATGGATGATTCAAAGTGTTTCCAAATAAATGGAGTTGGCTTGAAGACAAGTCACGTCAAACAAGAATTCACACACTTTAGGGTCCCAAAGCAATCCATCATGATGAAATATAAATTATGTCTTTATCTTTCACAAGATTATTGGAGCTAGGTGACTAGAATAGACATTAAGATGGTGTAATATATGAATCGAATCTTATCGTCCCTGCTAGATTTGTCTTACTAGTGATGGAAAGATTGTGCGATTACACATCAAAAATCACTTTTTTTTTCCCTTTTGGAATCACTTTGTTGTTGCTTTATGTTTGAATAACTTTAAATGTAGCCATATATATGGTTCTTCAGTATCAAACTGCCCCAAATTGGATTGTGCTTTAGTGACTTTTATTTCTTAAGATTATAACTATTTTATGTAAAGAAAGATTTTGTTCTCTTCGTTATATTATAATATATTTTAATACTCTTTATATACCAGATAGATAAGTTTCTCCACCAATCCATTCTAATGTGACATACTTAGCATGATAAAGTAGAAATTTTAGTTTTAGGGGCCTATTGTTCAGCCTATAAATATCAGTACAATCTAAAATAATAGGTGAAAATTTAAATTGTGCTAATTCTAAACATTCAAATCTAACTATTTGAAGCATTAACAATTCTTAACAATGTCATAAATCATTTTAACTTTTTAGCAAGGTGACAAAAATTGCTGTATTTTGTAAAGCTTTTTTTACACAGTCATATTCTGTTATAAGTAAATTTGGGCTGCAGGCCAAGGAGAACTTCGGAGAACTTTTAAGTTTGAGAGACTGTCTCACAGCTGGAAAGCTCCCCAAAGTGGATTGATCGCAGAAGAATATGTTTTCCATTATCAAGCTCTCTACCAAACTATTTCTTGTAGTTTGAAAATAATAAAGATTTTGTAAGCCCCGAGAGGTCTTTTCTGATCCATGAATGAAGTTACCCTGGATTCATATAACTAAAATCTGACTTCCTTCAGCCATTGAAATCCAAAACCCTTCTATTTATTAGAATGGAATAAGAAAAGTCTTCCAAAATGTCAAAACTTAGTATTTTAATGAAGTCAATGTCAGTGCATAGCAAAAGTTTTCATTCCATTTAAGGTGAGTACAATATGATGTGAAAGGAAATGTAAAATGAGTAATAGAAGTAGGTTAATGAAAACAGAATACTAGATGATAAATTCAGGTAGCCTTCAAATTACTTTTCACAGAATTTTTTTTAATTTCTTATTTTTTTTAAAGATTTGTTAATTTATTTTAGAGAGTGAGAAAGAGAGAACATGAGTGGGGAAAGGGGCAGAGGGGGACAAGCAGACTCCCTGCCTCCTCACTAAGCAGGGAGCCCAAGGTGGAACTGTATCCCAGGACCCCAAGATTGTGACCAGAGCTGAAACCAAAAGTCAGAAAGTTAGCCAACTGAGCCACCCAGGAGCCCCTTAACAGTATTTTTTTTTAATCAAATTTGTACTTTTTCATTTTACTTAGCATGAAATTATTTTATTCATATATCAATATTTAGAATTTATGAATTTCCAGAAAAAATCAGATATGTGGGTTTTTGTTACTTTAAATTTGTTACCCAGAAGTTTAAGGTGAAAAAAATCTTTAAAGAGTGGTTCTTACAGTCCATCCATGAATCTATAATGCTGTTTACCCATGATATATTGTATATTTGTAGTAACTTTTTTAGGGGAAACCAAGCATAATTCATAGAATCTTCCATATGACTTCTGGAACTTGTCTTTATTTAGAGTAACACAATGGCAAAACTGAGTTGTTGTATATAGATGTGATACCCTAGTAAATTAGTAGTATATCAGAAATAAAATCCAGATCATCATTACCAAATCTAAATCACATATACACCCAGATCATGTATATATAGGAATGTAATTTTGAAGCAGTTTTCCTCAGAATAAAATTGGGAATTGTTCTTAAGAATTATTTTCCAAGGGGCGCCTGGGTGGCTCAGTTGGTTGAGCGACTGCCTTCAGCTCAGGTCATGATCCCGGAGACCCGGAATCGAGTCCCACATCGGGCTCCCTGCTTGGCAGGAAGCCTGCTTCTCCCTCTCTCCCTCCCCTTGCTTGTGTTCCCTCTCTGGCTGTGTTTCTCTCTGTCAAATGGATAAAATCTTAAAAAAAAAAAAAAAAAAA